>JARQOD010003175.1:0-67999 GCA_033576555.1 Oophaga sylvatica | reverse complement strand
TACTCACAAACACATAGTTTAATGTCCCTTTCTATCGGGGCCCAGACTCTAACAGCCGACCCCCAAAAAAACACATATGTTCGGGCATTACCACAGGGAGTTTCCGGGAAAACTCCTCTTGCGCCATTTGTTTAATCAGCGCCTCCAGGCTGTCATCCACGCTGTCAGACTTCTCTGTCTCAACAATGGCAGTCTTCACTCAAGACATACACACTCCACAGTCTTTTCCACAGAAAGTTCAGCTTTGCTGTGCAAACACCTTTTTTTTTTTTCTTTGCAAACTCTATTAGGGCTACTGTCTCTTTAAGACTGCTCCAACAGACGTTTCTTTTGCTACTGCACACTCCACAGTCATTTCCACAACAAGTTCAGCTTTGCTGTGCATACACTTTTTTTTTTTCTCTGCTGCTGCTTCAACAGACTTCTCCTTTGCTGCTGTCTTTAGCCACTGTGCTGCCCGTGCATTCTAGCACCAATTGTAAGCTTTTCAGGGATATAGCTCTGGGATCGCCATCCTGGTAGACGGAGTGGCACATAAACAGTTCATTCACAGACAGCAGTTCTGGTGTAACTGGTCGCAACCAGCTTTATTGCAAGTCCACAGCAAACAACAGGTGATAAAAACAACTCATAAACAGAAATCCTAAGCCTCTCCGGCTACTCACTACACATAGATAATGTCCCTTTCTATCAGGGACCAGACTCTAACAGCCTGACCCCAAAACAACACATATGTTCAGCAGTTACCAGCATGGAGTTTACCGGAGACTCCTCTTATGTCTGGGGGCACATCCAGCATCCAGACTGAGAGAGCTCCCCTCCCGGAGTCTCCTCCTATGTCTGGACTCCTATCCAGACTGAGCGAGCTCTCCGTCTGTGTTCCCAGACACCTACTTCTGGCTTCCTAATTATCACCTGAGTGGCCTCAGGTTTGAGCTGCAAGCGTGTACTGAATGGAAGGTGTAGTGACCTTTCTCCACCACTAGTTTTACAAAGCCATACATTTCCCTTATACCAGTCAGCAAAGTACCTAGGCGAAATGTACACCCCATTCAACACATATGCTTTCACTGTCTCACACTTCCTAGACAGAAAATGATAGGAATGACACTTACTGCAATCCAAAAAACCCTAAAAAATACCAACTCTACTAATTGCAAAAACACCTGAGATCACACGACCTCTACCACCTAAATTAGTTCTCTGGTGTAACAAAACAAAGCCGCAGCCACTGAAAAAACTGGAAAAGGCAAATGAACAAATAACAGTGGCTCCAGAAGAACTGAGAGGAGCCCAAGCCCCCCGGGGGGGGGGGGGAGACCTGGCTAACCTCACAGAAATGCAGAGAAATATGCAAATGGTAAGCACAAAAACAAAAAAACTGAAAATATCTTATCTGAGAGCAGGAGAGGAGGCAAGACTCAGCAAGCTTCCAAGTGAACCAGGAACCACAGTTGAAACAAGAACAATTGATCACTGGCAACCATGATGGGAGGGAACCTCCCTTATATAAGGCCAGTCTGTAACTCCTGATTGCCAATCCTCATTGAATGGTTCAGTACTGTTTGTAACCACCAGAGGGAGCTTCTGCTCAGAATTCATTTCTAACACATTCACAACAGTACCCTCCCCTTGAGGAGGGGTCACCGAACCCTCATTTGGGCAACCAGGTCGGTCAGGATTAGCTCTGTGATATGCACAGATCAGTCTCCTAGCATGGATGTCCGAAGCAAACACCCAAGAATTATCCTCCTGACCATAACCTCTCCACTTAACCAAATACTGGAGTTTACGTCTAGAAAAACGAGAATCCAATATTTTCTCAACCACATACTCCAGATTGCCCTCAACCAAAACAGGGTCAGGAGGTGCAGCCATGGGAACCACTGGCTCGACACACCTCTTCAATAAGGACTTGTGGAACACGTTATGGATCTTAAATGTCCCTGGAAGAAGTAAACGAAAGGAAACAGGATTAAGAATCTCCATGATCTTAGAAGGTCCAATGAACCTAGGCTTAAACTTAGGAGATGCAACTCTCATAGGGATATTTCTTGAGGACAACCAGACCAAGTCCCCCACTTCAAACCGAGGACCATCAGTCCTATGCCGGTTGGCAAACCGCTGGGTCCTCTCCTGAGAGAGGGACAACCTTTCCACTACCTGGTCCCAAATCTGCTGCATACGCTCCACAACAGAGTCAACACCTGGACAGACAGAAGCCTCCGTCAGTCCCGAAGAAAATCGAGGGTGAAACCCAAAATTGCAGAAAAATGGAGACATCAAAGTGGCAGAGCTAGCCCTATTATTAAGAGCAAACTCAGCCAAAGGCAAAAAAGAGACCCAGTCATCTTGATCAGCAGACACAAAGCATCTCAGATAAGTCTCCAATGTCTGGTTTGTTCTCTCAGTTTGTCCATTGGTCTGAGGATGAAAAGCCGAGGAGAAAGACAATTGAACACCAAGTTTAGAACAAAAAGTCCTCCAAAATCTGGAAACAAGCTGGATTCCTCTGTCAGACACAATGTTCTCAGGAATGCCGTGTAACCGAACCACGTGCTGAAGGAACAAAGGCACCAATTCGGAGGAGGAAGGCAACTTAGGTAATGGCACAAGATGTATCATTTTGGAAAACCTCCTGACACCCTTCCAGAGCCAGTCTCAAATTGGGCGAGATGGCAGAAAGAACTACACCCTCTTTCAAAATAACAGAAGGATCAGATAACTCAGGAGAGTCCGCAAGGAAACTCCTCGAGAGGGCATCCGCCTTAACATTCTTAGTGCCAGGAAGGAAGGAAACCACAAAATTAAAACGTGTGAAAAACAAGGCCCACCTGGCCTGTCTAGGATTAAGTCACTTGGCTGATTCCAGATAAACCAGATTCTTATGGTCCGTGACGACCACCACCTGATGTTTGGCTCCCTCCAGCCAATGTCTCCACTCTTCAAAAGCCCACTTCATGGCCAATAACTCCCGATTACCCACGTCATAATTACGTTCAGTTGGAGAAAATTTTCGATAGAAAAAGACACAAGTGTTACTTTTAGAGGTCTCTGGATCTCTTTGGGACAAAACGGCACCTGCCCCAATTTCAGGGCATCAACCTCCACCTGAAATGGCAGAGAAACATCAGGCTGCCGTAGAACAGGAGCAGAAGTGAATTTCTGCTTAAGTTCCTGAAACGCAGAGACTGCCTCAAGAGGCCAATTCACCACATCAGAACCATTTTTGGTCAAATCAGTCAATGGTTTAACAATAACAGAGAAATTACCAATAAATTTACGATAGAAATTGGCAAAACCCAAGAATCTCTGAAGAGCCTTTAATGAAGTAGGTTGGACCCAATCACAGATGGCCTGAACCTTGACCGGGTCCATTTCAATAACAGATGGGGACAAAATGAATCCCAGAAATGAGATCCTCTGTGCGCCAAAAAGACACTTTGATCCCTTCACATACAGAGCATTCTCTCTCAAAATCTGGAACACAGTCCAAACATGTTTCACATGAGAGTCCCAGTCATTGGAAAAAATCAAGATATCATCCAAATAAACAATCAGAGATTTATCCACAAAATCCCTGAAAATGTCATTCATGAAGGACTGGAAGACGGAAGGAGCATTAGTGAGCCCAAAGGGCATCACTAGGTACTCAAAATGCCCCTCTGGGGTATTAAACGCCGTCTTCCATTCATCCCCGTGCTTAATGCGAATAAGGTTATACGCCCCCTTGAGGTCAAGCTTGGTAAACCAAGTAGCACTTTTCACCCTGGAAAACAGGTCAGAAATCAAGGGTAACGGATATTGATATTTCACAGTGATATTGTTCAAGAGACGATAATCAATACATGGCCTTAATGAACCATCCTTTTTGGCCACAAAGAAAAAAACGGCACCCAAGGGTGAAGAGGATGGTCTGATATGACTCTTCTCCAATGACTCCTTGATATAAGACCGCATAGCGTCATGTTCAGGTACAGACAAGTTAAAAAGGCGACCTTTAGGGAATTTACTACCAGGCACTAATTCAATAGCGCAGTCATAGCTCCTATGGGGGGGCAAGGATGCAGATTTACTTTCGCTAAACACATCAGAAAAATCAGTCAAAAAGTCAGTGTAACGAATGGAAGCGGAGGCAGAGGTGGTGAAGTTCACATTCGTTTTTATTTTTAATGTGGAACCTCGAGATCGAGGTCGTAACTAGTGAGCCCCGGGTACCCGTAGTAAGGCCCCTCGAACAGGACCAGAATGGAATACCCGGAGGACACAGGTGCTACCTCCAGTTAGACCCCGGACACGTGGCAGCTGTCCTAGAGGGACCAAAAGGGTAACAGGTATTTACAGAGTCCGTGGAGGGTTCTTGACGGAGAAGGATAAGGTCCTGGTCCAGAACGGATGGTAGTAGGCTGGCTTCAGTGACCTTGTCATGGTCCACGGGTACGGATGGCTGATGGCGGAACGGGATGACACTTGCGCCAGTAATAGCCGAGATTGTCCAGGTTAGCCAGATACGGGTTAGCAATGATCTGAGGAGACAAAGAGTATCAGCAAAGCACAGAGACTGCAGACGCAGCGCAGACATATCAGGAACAGAACCGGATGTAGCAATGATAGAACACGTTGCTCCGGCACTCCCCTAATGGTGGAGTGACCAGATATAGTACTGAGTGCGCAGCCATTGGTTAATTAGCTATTTCAAAAAATGCACGCTGCCCCTTTAAGAGAGACGGTGGGCGCGGCCTCGCGTCCTAAGCAGACTATCTGGAGGCCTGCCAGCAGCGTGCCAGGAAGTGGAGGAGGACACAGGACGCCGAAGAGCAGATGGGACAGGTGAGTGAGCAGAACGGAGTGCAGAGCCAGCGCTGGGACCGGGTGTAACAGTATCCCCCTCTTTACTCTCCCTCTTTTTCAAGCCTGCGTGAAATCTTTTAAGAAGAAGAGGAGCCTGGATGTTCTCTTTAGGCTCCCAAGATCTCTCCTCAGGACCAAAACCTTTCCAGTCCACCAGGTAATAGATCCTACCTCTTACTCTCTTAGAGGGCAAGATATGTTTTACCTCAAAAACATCATCCTCAGAGACCGGATCAGGAGTGGTACCCGGGTCCTTAAAGAAGGAGCTCAACACTACTGGTTTGAGGAGGGAAACATGAAAGGAGTTAGGTACTCGTAGAGAATTAGGCAATTTCAGTTTATAAGAGACCGGGTTGATTTGTCTCAAGACTTCAAAGGGACCAATGAAATGGGGACCCAATTTGTACGATGGTAACTTCAGACGGATGTACTTGGAGGAGAGCCATACCTTGTCTCCTGGACGAAAGATGGGAGCCTCCAAACGTCTTTTGTCCGCATGCGTTTTCATACGTTGCGAAGCTTTCTCCAAAGCCGACCTGGTCTCTCTCCAAATGTCCGAGAAATTCTTAGACAAGGTATCGACTGCCGGAACATCAGACAATCCCGAGACAGGAAGAGGAATTCCGGGTTGCAGTCCAAACACAATCTGAAAGGGAGACTTTCCAGAAGATTCACTTACTTGGTTGTTGTAGGAGAATTCCGCCCAGGGCAGTAATTCTACCCAGTCATTATGATGAGCGTTGACGAAGTGACGCAGGTATCCAGCCAGGATTTGATTGATCCTCTCCACTTGCCCATTAGACTGGGGATGATATGCAGAAGAAAAATCTAGTTCAATTTTTACCATTTTACAGAGTCCTCTAAAGAACTTAGAGGTGAACTGGATGCCCCTGTCGGACACGATGTGGAGAGGAAATCCATGTAGACGGAAGATGTGCTGAATGAAGTGAGTGTCCAGTTCTGGAGCAGACGGGAGGCCAGATAGCGGAACGAAGTGGGCCATTTTAGAGAAGCGGTCCACCACAACCCATACCACTGAGCAGCCAGAAGAAATGGGAAGATTCGTGATGAAATCCATCGCGATGTGCTGCCAGGGAGCGGACGGAATCGGAAGAGGCAGAAGCCTGCCGGCTGGTAGATGTTTAACAGTTTTGTTACGGGCACATGAAGGACAGGCTGCGACGAACTCCTGGATATCCTTGCCCATGGTAGGCCACCAGTAATAACGGGAGATGAGTTGCTGCATCTTTCTCTGACCAGCATGGCCAGCCAACTTAGAAGAATGACCCCAGCGCAGAACACGACTACGATCAGAGGCGGACACGAAAGTCTTCCCAGGAGGAAGCCGGGCCAGATCAGTGGAGGCAACAGAGACTAACTTAGAAGGTTCAATAATGTGCTGAGGTTCCTCCTCCAGTTCAGGAGGCAAGAAGGCTCTAGAGAGTGCGTCTGCCTTGATGTTCTTGTCAGCTGGACGGAAATGAAGTACAAAATTGAAACGGGCAAAAAATAATGCCCAACGGGCCTGACGGGGATTCAGTCTTAAAGCAGATTGGAGATAGGCAAGGTTTTTATGGTCGGTGAATATGATTACCTGGTGATGAGCTCCTTCAAGAAGATGTCTCCATTCTTGCAGAGCCAATTTGATGGCCAACAGTTCGCGATCACCGACAGAGTAGTTCCTTTCTGCAGGAGAAAAAACCTTGGAAAAAAAACCACACGAGATCATCCGCCCGGTAGACGACTTCTGGGTCAGAACTGCTCTTGCACCTATGGAAGAAGCGTCAACTTCAAGAAAAAATTGCTCACTTGAATTAGGACGATGGAAAACGGGTGCGGAAGCGAAGGCTTTTTTGAGAGAAACAAAGGCCTCTTCTGCCTTGGAGGACCATTCCTTAGAGTTTACACCTTTCCGGGTTAAGGCTGTGATTGGACCACTCGGGTGGAAAAGTGTGGAATAAATTGCCGGTAGTAATTGGCGAACCCGAGGAACCTTTGTATGGCTTTTAGCCCAGAAGGACGAGGCCAGTTGAGAACTGCAGACAACTTCTCCGGATCCATCTTTAATCCTGTGGAAGATACAATGTACCCAAGGAAAGGCAAAGAAGACTGCTCAAAGAGGCATTTCTCATATTTGGCATATAGCCTGTTCTCTCTCAGTCTTTGTAAGACCAGGCGTACTTGCCTCCGGTGTGACGTCAAGTCAGCAGAAAAAATCAAAATATCGTCCAGGTAAACCACGACACAAGTATAGAGCAAGTCCCTGAAAATGTCATTAACAAATTCCTGAAAAACCGCAGGTGCATTGCTTAGGCCGAATGGCATTACCAGGTATTCATAGTGGCCGTCACGGGTGTTGAAGGCTGTTTTCCATTCGTCCCCCTCTCTGACTCGGATCGGGTTGTAGGCCCCTCTGAGGTCCAATTTGGTGAAGATCTTGGCCCCTCGGAGACGATCAAACAACTCTGAAATAAGAGGTAATGGATACCTGTTTTTTACCGTGATTTGATTTAGACCCCGATAGTCAATGCAGGGCCGCAAGGATCCATCCTTTTTCTTCACAAAGAAGAATCCAGCTCCTGTCGGTGACGATGACTTTCGGATAAATCCTCTAGCCAGATTCTCTTGGATGTAGTCCGACATGGCCTGAGTCTCTGCCTGTGAAAGGGGATAAACTCTCCCACGAGGAGGAGATGCTCCAGGAAGAAGCTCTATCTGACAGTCATACGACCTGTGTGGAGGTAG
Organism: Oophaga sylvatica; assembly: GCA_033576555.1. Lineage (NCBI taxonomy): Eukaryota > Metazoa > Chordata > Amphibia > Anura > Dendrobatidae > Oophaga > Oophaga sylvatica. The sequence goes on along the minus strand of JARQOD010003175.1, from coordinate 60,403 downwards.
TCTCTCAGCCTCCTTTTTCCCAAAGACGTCAGAGAAGGACCAATAGACGGAAGGCAACCCTGGCAGGGTATCAGGCTGGACTGGAGGCGAAACAGGTTGAATCCGGGTTAAGCAACGATTCATGCAGGTATCTCCCCAACGCAGAACTTCTCCAGTTTTCCAATTAAGGACTGGTTCATGCATCTGGAGCCAAGGTAAACCTAAAAGCATGGGATGGGACAAACCGGGATATACATAAAATCGCATTCGTTCAGTATGCATTAGACCTACCCGGAGTTCCACCAACTCGGTTTGAAACTGGACGGGCTCGGTCAGCGGTTTGCCATCCACGGCGGACACCTGTAACGGATCAGGAAGACGCTGGACTGGTAAGCGGTAATGATCCACAACCGCCTGCTGGATGAAGTTCCCTGCAGCTCCAGATATCCAGTAGACAATGTTCAGAGAATTTTATTGCTCCATAGGACACGGAGACTGAGATGTGTAAAGAGAGAGAGGACTGTTCTCTACCTAGGTTGGCCCCTCCTACCGGACCTAGGCACTGGAGTTTCCCGACTTTTTAGGACAGAAATGGATCAAATGTTCAGAACTACCACAGTAGTAACAACTTCCCTCCTTGCGACGTGCCTCCCGGCGGCGGGTGGCCAAACTTACATGGTCCACCTCCATGGCCTCGGAGGCGGAGGGCGAAGTACCTGTTTTGTACAAACTAGAGTCCAGGTGATAGGACCTTTTGTCCCGCTTGATCTCCATGGAGCGCTCCTGAAAACGCAGGTCAATTCGGGTTGCCAAGGATATTAGCTCCTCCAAGAGGGTAGGTCTGTCCCGTCCCGCCAGCTCATCCTTGATTCTTCCGGATAGGCCTTCCCAGAAGTTAGCAACCAGGGCCTCATTGTTCCACGATAATTCAGACGAGAGGGTGCGGAATTTAACAGCATACTGAGCTACCGTGAGAGTACCTTGGCGCAGGCGGAACAGAGCTGAGGCAGTCGAAGTGGTGCGACCAGGTTCATCGAAAGTCCTGCGAAAAGCCTCTAGGAAAGATTGAAGATCGTTAACCAGCGGATCCCCTCTCTCCTATAGCGGGTTTAGCCAGGCGAGGGCCTCTCCTCCCAGGTGTGACATGATGAAGCCCACCTTGGCTCGGTCAGAAGCAAACATATGCCCCAAGATTTCGAAGTGTAGAGTGCACTGATTGAGGAAACCCCGACACAGAGTAGGGTCACCCTGGAAACGGGTAGGAGCCGCCAGACGGGGACCTTGACTTGCCATGGGAACTGGTACCTGATTATTGATAGAAGAGTCAGGTGCAGACGAGGACCCCAAGGAATCCATGCGGGTAGACAAGCTGCGTAGATAAGTCGTGATCTTGTCCTGTTGAACTCCCAAACGGGTCACCTCCTGGCACAGATCCGTGGTCGGAGATCTCTGGGATCCAGCGGGTTCCATGGCCGGAGCAATCTGTAACGAATGGAAGCGGAGGCAGAGGTGGTGAAGTTCACATTCGTTTTTATTTTTTAATGTGGAACCTCGAGACCGCGGTCCGGGGGGCTCCAAAGGGGGCGTAACTAGTGAGCCCCGGGTACTCGTAGTAAGGCCCCTCGAACAGGACCAGAATGGAATACCCGGAGGACACAGGTGCTACCTCCAGTTAGACCCCGGACACGTGGCAGCTGTCCTAGAGGGACCAAAAGGGTAACAGGTATTTACAGAGTCCGTGGAGGGTTCTTGACGGAGAAGGATAAGGTCCTGGTCCAGAACGGATGGTAGTAGGCTGGCTTCAGTGACCTTGTCACGGTCCACGGGTACGGATGGCTGATGGCGGAACGGGATGACACTTGCGCCAGTAATAGCCGAGATTGTCCAGGTTAGCCAGATACGGGTTAGCAATGATCTGAGGAGACAGAGTATCAGCAAAGCACAGAGACTGCAGACGCAGCGCAGACAGATCAGGAACAGAACCGGATGTAGCAATGATAGAACACGTTGCTCCGGCACTCCCCTAATGGTGGAGTGACCAGATATAGTACTGAGTGCGCAGCCATTGGTTAATTAGCTATTTCAAAAAATGCACGCTGCCCCTTTAAGAGAGACGGTGGGCGCGGCCTCGCGTCCTAAGCAGACTATCTGGAGGCCTGCCAGCAGCGTGCCAGGAAGTGGAGGAGGACACAGAACGCCGAAGAGCAGATGGGACAGGTGAGTGAGCAGAACGGAGTGCAGAGCCAGCGCTGGGACCGGGTGTAACAGTCAGGAACATCCTGAGCCTGTGGAGAGGCAGAAAAAACAAGAGTGTTGGCATTAACACATTGGCAGCCCCAACTGGTTACAGACACAGATTTCCAATCCAAAACAGAATTATGAGACTGTAACCAAGGGAAACCTAGTACAATAATGTCATGCAGATTATACAGCACCAAAAATTTGCAACTCTCCTGATGATCAGGTTCAACCCTCATTATCACCTGAGTAGAGAACTGGGGTTTATTCTCAGCCAAAGGGTAGAATCAATCCCCAGTAGGGGAATAGACTTCCGTAGGGGTATCAAGGGAAACCCACAACGTTTAGCAAAATCAAAATCCATCAGGTTAATAGCTGCTCCCGAATCAACAAAAGCCTGAGCAGAAAATGTGGACAGGGAGCAAATCAGGGTAACAGTCAGCAGAAATTTAGTCTGAACACTACCCAAGACAACTGAGCGTGCAAATTGTCTTCCTCTCTTAGGGCAGACTGAAATAGCATGAGAGGCGTCACTACTGTAGAAACATAACGCATTGCGTTTTCGAAACTCATGACGCTGTGCCCCAGAAGCCACTCTATCACACTGCATGGGTTCGGAAGCTGGTTCACAAGGCAACACTATTCCACGCATACCTCTACGCTCACGCAAACGTCTGTCAATTTGAATCGCTAATGACATAGAATCATTGAGACCAGAGGGAGTAGGGAAACCCACCATAACATCTTTTACTTTCTCTGACAGACCCTTCCGAAAAAGGGCTGCCAAAGCATCATCATTCCATTTGGTCTGGACTGCCCACTTTCGGAATTTCTGACAGTACAACTCAGCGTCCTCAATCCCCTGATTTAATACCAACATGGTTTTTTCAGCTTGATCAGTGACATTAGGTTCATCGTACAATAACCCCAGAGCCAGAAAAAATGCATCAACATTACTCAAAACAGGGTCCCCAGGTGTCAAGGAAAAAGCTCAATCCTGAGGATCGCCGCGCAGGAGAGAGATGACAATTTGAACTTGCTGTGCTGCGTTCCCTGAGGACTTAGGTTTTAAGGCAAAAAACAACTTACAGTTATTTTTGAAATTCAGTAATTTAGCTCGATCCCCCAAAAATAAATCTGGCATGGGGATCCTAGGTTCCACAACCGGCAACCCTGCAAGATAGGTAGCAATACTCCGAACTTCAGTGGCAAGCTGATCCACACGGCCAGACAACTGTGCAAACTCCATTGAGAGAGAAAAAAAATTCCTCCTCAGCACCCAGAGAAAAAGAGGGAAAAAATGCAACAAACAGAGAAAAAAAAAAAATTTCTGACAACTTTCTTTTTTTTTTTTCCTTTTACTATTTTTCCCTTCTGTTGAGTACCATATAATTTTCAGTTTGGCCGGTGATACTGTTATGATTTGGTAGCTGAGGAGAGCAGGCAAAAACGGCAATACACCAGAGAGGTTGGAATCTACTGGATTGCAGTACCCTGACTAACCACCACAACTAAAGGCAGCCATGGAGCGTTCCTACGTTGGTCCTAGACGCCTCGTCACAGCCTGAGAGGTTAACTACACCTAAAGATAGAAAGAGGAAAGCTATCTGCCCCAGAGCAGATCCCCAAAGAACATAAGAAGCCCCCAAACATGTAATGACGGTTACACAAGAGGAAATACAGACACAAACAGAAAATAGTATGAGCAAACGTTGGGGCCCAATCTTCCTAGACAGAAAAGGATAGGAAGGACACTTACTGCAATCCAAAAAAACCCTAAAAAATACCAACTCTACTAATTGCAAAAACACCTGAGATCACACAACCTCTACCACCTAAATTAGTTCTCTGGTGTAACAAAACTAAGCCGCAGCCACTGAAAAAACTGGAAAAGGCAAATGAACAAATAACAGTGGCTCCAGAAGAACTGAGAGGAGCCCAAGCCCCCAGGGGGGGGGAGACCTGGGTAACCTCACAGAAATGCAGAGAAATGCAAATGGTAAGCACAAAAACAAAAAACAGAAAATATCTTATCTGAGAGCAGGAGAAGAGGCAAGACTCAGCAAGCTTCCAAGTGAACCAGGAACCACAGTTGAGACAAGAACAATTGATCACCGGCAACCATGATGGGAGGCAACCTCCCTTATATAAGACCAGTCTGTAACTCCTGATTGCCAATCCTCATTGAATGGTTCAGTACTGTTTGTAACCACCAGAGGGAGCTTCTGCTCAGAATTCATTTCTAACACATTCACAACAGTAGCCCATACGGTCTGTATCTACAGTAATATATACCTGACAGGAGCCCATACAGTCTGTATCTACAATAATATGTACCTGACAGGAGCCCATACAGTCTATATCTACAATAATATAAACCTGACAGGAGCCCATACAGTCTATATCTACAGTAATATATACCTGACAGGAGCCCGTACAGTCTATATCTTCAGTAATATATATCTGACATACAGGGGCTGGACTGGGGCTGATGTATATACAGGGGCTAGGCCTGGTGACGTATACAGGGCTGGGCTGGGGCTGATGTATATACAGGGGCTGGGCTGGGCCTGGTGACGTATACAGCGGCTGGCCTGGGGCTGATGCATATACAGTGGCTGGTCTGGTGGTGATGTATATACAGGTGCTGGGCCGGTGATGTATATACAGGTCCGACCGTCCTGGTCTGTGCCTGGTGACGTATACAGGGGCTGGGGCTGATGTATATACATGTCCTGGGCTGGTGTCGGTGACGTATACAGGGGCTGGCCTGGTGGTGATGTATATACAGGTGCTGGGGCTGATGTATATACAGGTGCTGGGCTGGTGATGTATATATAGGTCCTACCGTCCTGGGCTGGGGCTAGTGACGTTTACAGAGACTGGCCTGGTGGTGATGTATATACAGGGGCTGGCCTGGTAGTGATGTATATACAGGGGCTGGGCTGGGGCTGATGTATATACAGGTGCTGGTCTGGGGCACATTATTAAAAGAAGGAGACAATGATGGGGCATATTACTACAAGAAGGAGACAATGATGGGGCATATTACTACAAGAAGGAGACAATGATTGGGCATATTACTACAAGAAGGGGACAATGATGGGGCATATTTCAGGGTGGAATCTGCTTGCATTCCATACTTAAATCTATCTATCTATCTAAAAAGAAGAGAATTAGAGCAGCACAAAGAAAGAGTCCGGTTGCAGAGCCCCCCCCCCATGCAAATACAAAACATCAATTATAGAAATCCAGACAAATTGGAGGCAGCACACCGTTTGTAGTGAAAAAAAAAGCTATTTAATAAGGCCAAAAGGCGACGTTTTGATTCAAACAACAGGAACCTTTCTCAAGGCTTGAGAAAAGTTCCTGTTGTTTGGACCGAAATGTCGCCTTTTGACCTTATTAAATAGCTTTTTTTTTCACTACAAACTATGTGCTGCCTCCAATTTGTCTGGATTTCTATCTATCTATCTATCTATCTATCTATCTATCTATCTATCTATCTATCTATCTATCTATCATTCATTTTTTTCCCCTAAAGATCAATCCAATTGCTGTGTTTAGAAAGGGCAGTGTGAATGGCTCAGTGTCAGTGTGTGATAAACACGCAGGAGCTTGAAGTCCCCCTGCTGAACAGAAGAGAAGACTGCAAAGGTAAGCCTAAAATCAATGAATTGTTTACATAATAGGATTGATCATGGTGGTATTTCTCCTTGTATGTGATATTATTGGTCTTGGTATAAGGAATTATGTTGTGTATGGCGGTCATTTGTTCATTTTCGTTTCGCTTTATTCACATTTTTCGTTCTAAAATTTTATAACCTGAATGACCATGGCTTGCCCCCCACTAGTTTTGATCCTGGGTACGCCCATGTGAGGGACAAGCAGGAGACTCACTACAACACGCGTGTGCCCGCAGAACCCTTCACACCTGGTGAAGTCGTGCTGAAAAGAAAGAGGAAAACTCACAAACTCGACGACCAGTGGGAGAGAGAGCCCTACACTGTGTTGAATACAAAGTTTGATAACAGGAAAACGTGTTTAATCAGCAAAGATGGAGGAGAACGACTGCAACTGTATCTAGGGACCACCTGAAGTTGTGTCCAGATCCGGTAAAGCCCCAAGAAGAAGTGCCTTTCATCACCTCGGAGGAACCTGAAGAAGCAGTAATACATACTGAGTTGGGAGTAGAGTTGAGCGATACTTTCCGATATCCAAAAGTATCGGAATCGGAATGGTATCGCCGATATCACTAAAATATCGGCGATACCCGATACCGATACCGGAAGTCCCATGTAAGTCTATGGGAACAAAATATCGTAACTAAAAAAAACCCATTCTTTCCTTGTAAACACTAAATATACACACATAGAATACATATATATATATATATATACATGTCATTGTGACATATATATATATATATACAGGTCCTTCTCAAAAAATTAGCATATAGTGCTAAATTTCATTATTTTCCATAATGTAATCATTACAATTAAACTTTCATATATTTTAGATTCATTACACACCAACTGAAATTTGTCAGGTCTTTTATTGTTTTAATACTGATGATTTTGGCATACAACTCCTGATAACCCAAAAAACCTGTCTCAAAAAATTAACATATTTCAACCGTCCAATAAAATAAAAGTGTTTTTTAAAAACAAACAAAAAAAACATCAAATAATAAAGTTCAGTTATGCACTCAATACTTAGTCGGGAATCCTTTTGCAGAAATGACTGCTTCAATGCGGCGTGGCATGGAGGCAATCAGCCTGTGACACTGCTGAGGTGTGTTATGGAGGCCCAGGATGCTTCGATAGCGGCCTTAAGTTCATCCAGAGTGTTGGGTCTTGGGTCTCTCAACTTTCTCTTCACAATATCCCACAGATTCTCTATGGGGTTCAGGTCAGGAGAGTTGGCAGGCCAATTGAGCACAGTAATACAATGGTCAGTAAACCATTTACCAGTGGTTTTGGCACTGTGAGCAGGTGCCAGGTCGTGCTGAAAAATGAAATCTTCATCTCCATAAAGCATTTCAGCCGATGGAAGCATGAAGTGCTCCAAAATCTCCTGATAGCTAGCTGCATTGACGCTGCCCTTGATGAAACACAGTGGACCAACACCAGCAGCTGACATGGCACCCCACACCATCACTGACTGTGGGTATGTTGTGACCCGCACCACAATTGTGGTTACCAGAGCAATGGGGTACTCAGAGCCGAGCCCATGGAAGTCTATGGGATTGTCACAGGTAGCGGTGGCTCGGTCTGTGGCCCTGGCGGTCAGGCGTATGTTGGGGGGTATATTTACAGGGGATAGGTGTATAACAGTTCGTGACGCCACCTGTAGTTCTCTGATCACTAAGACCAGCGCTGCTGTAGATCTCTGAGGGGATGGTGTGGCAGCTAGATGTCGGGTCCCCTACAGGTGGGACTGGTCCCTCAAAGTCTATGGAATTAATTATGTCGGGTGCAGATAAATAAATCAGTCTCACACCATCCAGCGTCTTTCCATACCTTTTACTTGTCAGATGATAAGGCAGGTCCCAGGGAGGCTGGTCGGGTGGAGGATGTGTTTTGAGGTAACGGCAGAGCAGGTTATGGGCCTCCTTCACTTTCCATATGATGAGTCCAACTAGCATAAAGCTAAGTTTACTCCGAATACTCCAGCTTCTCCAAAGCTGTACTGCCCGGTCAGTTTTGTGGTCGGAGTCTTCCAGTGATGGAACTAGGTTCTTGCTTTTGTCGTGCACTGACTCAAAGTCCCTACTCCACTTGACCCCTGTTACGTACCGACACTCCAAGGCTGCTTTCTGTGACCTAAGGTCCAGTAAGACTCTGGTTTTTCTATCTCTACACCTGAAGCTGTAGTGACACTTCGGTCTCCAGTGACCGGAGAACAATGCCGGATAGTCCAATCCTCAAGGCACTTTTATAATTCTTTCCTCTGCGCCCTTCGCCCTGCTCAACTCTCAATATCAGCACTGACTAGGCTAGGATAATATTCGGTTATCCGTACTAGCCTCCACTTTTGCACTGTCTCTCTGTATTGACAGGAATCTCGTTTCTCCAACAGGCACTAGTCCTGACTTCCTTCACTCTCTCAGGAGAACTTCAGACTACTCTGCTACAGGACACTCCCCTATACACCCCTGCTGGGTGTGTCTGAAGTGTATGTGAGTAATGTCGAGCTCTTAACCGTTACCTCTCCGCACATCCTCCAGGTATTGTGTGCTTACATACCAGGGCTACACAGGTACTTGACACTGGACTTCAGGCATTTTGGCATTTCCTTCTCCCCAGTCTTCCTCCAGACTCTGGCACCTTGATTTCCGAATGACATGCAAAATTTGCTTTCATCAGAAAAAAACACTTGGGACCACTTAGCAACTTAGCTGTTTATGGTTCAAAAGTGGCTTTACCTGGGGAATGCGGCACCTGTAGCCCATTTCCTGCACACGCCTGTGCACAGTGGCTCTGGATGTTTCTACACCAGACTCAGTCCACTGCTTCCTCAGGTCCCCCAAGGTCTGGAATCGTCCTTCTCCACAATCTTCCTCAGGGTCCGGTCACCTCTTCTCGTTGTACAGCGTTTTCTGCCACATTGTTTCCTTCCAACAAACTTCCCATTGAGGTGCCTTGATACAGCACTCTGGGAACAGCCTATTTGTTGAGAAACTTCTTTCTGGGTCTTACCCTCTTGCTTGAGGGTGTCAATGATGGCCTTCTTGACATCAGTCAGGTCGCTAGTCTTACCCATGATGGGCGTTTTGAGTAATGAACCAGGCAGGGAGTTTTAAAAAGCCTCAGGAATCTTTTGCATGTGTTTAGAGTTAATTAGTTGATTCAGAAGATTAGGGTAATAGGTTGTTTAGAGAACCTTTTCTTGATATGCTAATTTTTTGAGACAGGTTTTTTGGGTTATCAGGAGTTGTATGCCAAAATCATCAGTATTAAAACAATAAAAGACCTGACAAATTTCAGTTGGTGTGTAATGAATCTAAAATATATGAAAGTTTAATTGTAATCATTACATTATGGAAAATAATGAAATTTAGCACTATATGCTAATTTTTTGAGAAGGACCTGTACATATATGTATAGTTTATACACTTCTACATAGTAAAATATCCTCTGATTCAATTGCCGGGTAAAGCCGGCTTCAGTGAAAAGACAGAAGCACCCGACATGAAATGACACTTGGTGTACATAGGGTTAACCATGTCTTTTCATGTCGTTTGCTATCTGATTTGCACAAACAATTAAATCAGTCTATGTGTGCAAAATTTCACACCTGTAGGGGTTAATTAAAGGTGTAAATTCGTTGTAAAAAAAACGGACTTTTTTGCTACGAATTTACACCTTTAATTAACCCCTACAGGTGTGAAATTTTGCACACATAGACTGATGTAATTGTTTGTGCAAATCAGATAGCAAAGGACATGAAAAGACATGGTTAACCCTATGTACACCAAGTGTCATTTCATGTCGGGTTCTGCATTTTCACAAAAGCCGGCAATTGAATTAGCGGCTATTATACTATGTAGAAGTGTATGAACTATAAATATATATATATATATATATGTGTCACAAACTCAATGACATGTATATATATATATGAGGTGTAAAATTGCTGAAAAAAAAATGCGTGGGCTCCCGCCCTATTTTCGCAACCAGACAGACAAAGCCAGTGAGTGGGGGCAGATAATAATAGCCCAGAGAGGGACCATTATTTTTGGCCCCCCCCTGGCTACTAACATCTGCCCCCAGACACCCCAGGAAAGACAAATCTATAATTAGATTCGCCCTTTCTGGCACTTTGCCCGTCTATTCCCATTGCCCTGTAGCGGTGGCGAATGGGTTAATATGGGGTTAAAGCCACCTTGCTATTGAAAGGTGACCTTAAGCCAGGTTAATAATTGAGAGCTGTCAATTAGACAACTATCAATTATTAATCCTATTGCATGAAATAAAAATAAAACACACACACTTTAATTAAAAATCATTTTAATGAAATAAAGACACATGTTTTTGACCATCTTTTATTTGACTGCAAAAACCATTTCCTGTAATAAAAATAAAATAAAAAAGCAAAATTATTCTTACCTATCCCATGCACAGTCAGGTCCCACGGTGTAATCCTTCAGAAAGGGTTAATGTTTACTGCAGGGACCGCAACTAATGCTGCAGCCTCACAGTAAACCCCCAAATGAATGAGTTCCTCTCCTGGCTGACAGGAGAGTAAAGGCTGGGTGTCACATAACGATACACCAGCGATCCCGACAACGATATGCACTTGTCAGGATCGCTGGTGTATCGCTACATGATCGCTGCTGAGCTGCCAAACAGGCAGCTCAGGCAGCGATCTGGGACAGCGACACTGCGGGTAACATCGCTTAAGGGCCCGTCTCACATAGCGATATCGCTACCGAGATCGCTGCTGAGTCACTAGTTTTGTGACGCAGCAGCGAGCTCACCAGCGATATCGCTGTGTGTGACATTCAGCGACGATCAGCCCCCCTGCCGGGTATCGCTGATCGTCGCAGAAATGTCAGGACCTTTTTTTGATCACTGGTTTCCCTCTGACAGGCACGCATCGCTGCGTGTGACAGGCGGGAGACCAGCGATCCGCTGGTAACCAAGGTACACAGCGGGTTTCCAGGCACCGCGCAGCGCTTGGAAACCCGCTGTGTACCTTGGATACCAGCTCCCTGCATCAGGGCGCTGGTATCCAAGGTACACAGCGGGTTTCTAGGCACAGCCCCGCGCCTGGAAACCCGCTGTGTACCTTGGTTACCAGCGGATCGCTGGTCTCCCGCCTGTCACACGCAGCGATGTGTGCCTGTCAGCGGGAAACCAGCGATCAAAAAAAGGTCCTGACATTTCAGCGACGATCAGCGATACCCGGCAGGGGGGCTGATCGTCGCTGAATGTCACACACAGCGATATCGCTGGTGAGCTCGCTGCTGCGTCACAAAACTAGTGACTCAGCAGCGATCTCGGTAGCGATATCGCTATGTGAGACGGGCCCTTAAGTGGAAAGCTTAATTGATTGCTTTCCACTTTCACTTCAGGTCAGCCAGGGACACAATCAGTGACGTCAGAGGGAACTGATTAACAAAAATAGGGGTTCCCTTCGAAAAAAAAATGGCGTGGGGTCCCCCCTATTTTTGTTAACCAGCCAGATGAAGCAGACCGCTGAGGCCTGGATTTTCAGGCTGTTAAGGAGCCAAGATCCATGGACCTTGCCAGCCTGATAATACTAGGCCACAGCAGTCTGCATATCTTGGCTGATTAACAAAAATAGGGGATCCCCTCGAAAAAAATTGGCGTGGGGTCCCCCTATTTTTGTTAACCAGCCAGATGAAGCAGACCGCTGAGGCCTGGATTTTCAGGCTGTTAAGGAGCCAAGATCCATGGACCTTGCCAGCCTGATAATACCAGGCCACAGCAGTCTGCATATCTTGGCTGATTAACAAAAATAGGGGATCCCCTCGAAAAAAATTGGCGTGGGGTCCCCCCTATTTTGTTAACCAGCCAGATGAAGCAGACCGCTGAGGCCTGGTTTTTCAGGCTGGTAAGGATCCAATATCCATGGACCTTGCCAGCCTGATAATACCAGGCCACAGCTGTCACGCGGTCTTATGATATGTGTACGATGTCAGTAAACTATTCATAAAAGAACAACACTCTATACAACATATAGATTAGCAACATCAGCATGTAAATATAGAATAGATTTACCTGACACGATATCCGTTGAACTCAGGGTTAATCTTGAGGACTTGATACACTGTCACAGGAAAGAAGAGGACCGGGGGTCTAACCTGACCCTAAACTGGGGTCCTAACTAATCCCTCACCTTGGAGGTACTGATAATGGTTCAGAGGTCCAAGTCTCCAGCCTAACCCTGTCTCCTATCAGTCCCTGAACCCTGTAATCAGTCCTAAGAAGGATTCTGATTACCACCAAAGGGATATGGGCTGATCTCTGCTAAATACACAGATTAGCAATATAAGACAGACTGGAGAAAACACAGACTTGCATACACACTCAAACACAGAAGGAACATAAATGATCTGGGATATTAAACTCTAAGCAAGGTGAGCTTAAAACAACTAAGGAGCTCTTTAACTTAAGTCTATACAGATACAATCCTATCTGTGGTCTGCATGAAGAATTTCACTGGCAACTCCCAAAACAGACCACCAGAGATTTAAAGGAAACCAATCAACAAATAATTAATTGCAGCCGGGAGAAACTGCACCCAGTCCCAGAACTGAGCACAGACAGAATTAACTCCCTAACTGCCAAACACAAAGAAACAGCAACTCAGCTGTGAGAAGTCAGAATGTGCAACCGCGACGATCTTCGTGGCGATGCACACATGACAGTACCCCCCCTTCTACGAGGGGCCTCCGGACCCTCAGGGCCAGGTTTGCCCGGGTGAGTTCTGTGGAAGGTCCGCACCAAACGATCTGCGTTAATGTCAGACGCAGGAACCCACGTCCTCTCCTCTGGACCATACCCCTTCCAATGCACCAAGTACTGAAGGGACCGGCGATTCAGACGTGAGTCAATGATCTTTGACACTTGAAACTCCAAATTACCATTGACCACCACTGGAGGAGGAGGTAGAGGTGATGGTATGACTGGTGCCACGTACCTCTTAAGTAATGACTTGTGGAACACATTATGAATTTTAAACGTAGGAGGGAGTCCAGACGAAATGCCACAGGATTAATTATGGAACTGATCCTGTACGGCCCGATGAATCTGGGGCCCAGCTTCCAGGAGGGAACTTTAAGTTTTATATTCCTGGTAGACAACCATACCAGATCGTTCACATTAAGATCTGGACCAGAAACTCTCCTCCTATCAGCCATACGTTTATAACGGTTCCCCATAGCACTCAGATTATTCAATACACCTCTCCACACTGAAGCAAGTGACGACGAGAAACGCTCCTCCTCAGGAACCCCAGAAGGGCCCCCCCCATTGAAAGTACAAAACTGGGGATGAAAACCATATGCCCCAAAAAACGGGGATTTACCAGTGGACTCGCTCCGCCTGTTGTTAAGAGCGAACTCTGCCAGAGGCAAGAAAGAAGACCAGTCCTCCTGGTTCTCTGAGACAAAACACCGAAGATAAGTCTCTAGGCTTTGATTCAGACGCTCTGTCTGACCATTGGTCTGCGGATGAAAAGCCGAGGAAAATGACAATTGCATCCCCCGACGTAAACAAAATGCCCTCCAAAACTTGGACACAAACTGAGACCCCCTATCTGACACCACATCAGAAGGCAACCCATGAAGTCTCACAATCTCCCCAATGAACACCTGCGCCAGAGTTTTAGCATTAGGGAGGGCAGGAAGAGCAATGAAATGTGCCATCTTACTGAACCTGTCAACAACCACCAGTATGACAGTCTTCCCTGACGACTGAGGAAGGTCCGTGATGAAGTCCATAGACAAATGAGTCCATGGACGCTCCGGAAGTTTCAAGGGTAAGAGGGTCCCAGATGGACGGGTATGAGGGGTCTTAGAGCGAGCACAAACCCCACAGGACGCGACAAAAGTTAAAACATCTTTATTAACGTTAGGCCACCAAAACCGGCGAGAAAGGAGATCTAAAGTAGCCTTACTCCCTGGATGTCCTGCTAAAGCAGAATTATGATGTGCCTCAATAACCTTTTGTCTCAACTGATTTGGGACAAACAGTCTCCCTGGAGGTCCTGCAGGGGCGTCCCCCTGAGCCTCTAATACCTCCTCCTCAAGCTCAGAACATACAGCCGACACTACCACCCCCTCCTGAAGGATAGGAATCGGGTCATCCGTTTTCCCGGCCCCTGGGAAACTGCGAGACAAGGCATCCACCTTAACATTCTTAGATCCAGGGCGATAAGTGACAACAAAATTAAACCTGGTAAAAAACAACGACCATCGAGCTTGTCTGGAATTCAGACGCTTAGCAGATTCCAAATACAGCAGGTTCTTGTGATCAGTAATGACGGTGACCGGGTGGACTGCCCCCTCCAAAAAGTGACGCCATTCTTCAAAAGCTAACTTAATGGCCAAAAGTTCCCTATTGCCGATATCATAATTCCTTTCGGCGGACGACAATTTCTTAGAAAAGAAAGCGCACGGATGCCATTTACCAGGGGACGGACCCTGGGACAATATTGCACCCACCCCTACGTCAGACGCATCCACCTCCACAATGAACGGCTGTGATGCATCTGGTTGGATGAGAACGGGTGCCGAAGCAAAACATTTTTTCAAAGAGGAAAAAGCTTGGCAAGCTTTGTCCGACCATTTAGAAAAATCCGTCCCTTTTCTTGTCATGTCAGTGAGAGGTTTGACAACAGATGAGAAATTACAAATAAATTTCCGGTAGTAGTTAGCAAACCCCAGAAAACGCTGCAGAGCCTTAAGATCCTCTGGCTGATCCCATTCAAGCACTGCTCTCACCTTTTCAGGGTCCATACGGAAACCGGAGGCTGATACCAAGAAACCCAAAAACTGAAGTTCCTGTACGGCGAATACACACTTTTCCAGTTTGGCGTATAGTTTATTGTCTCGCAAGATCTGCAACACCTGTCTCACATGCTCCTGGTGAGACACAAGATCTGGCGAGTAAATTAAAATGTCATCCAAATATACGACCACAAACAGCCCCACCAGATGACGAAAAATGTCATTAACAAAATGTTGGAATACTGCTGGTGCAGTAGTCAGACCAAAAGGCATGACAAGGTTCTCATAATGTCCCTCCGGCGTGTTAAACGCCGTTTTCCACTCATCCCCCTCTTTTATCCTAATCAGATTATACGCCCCCCTGAGATCCAATTTAGAGAACCATTTGGCGCCAACAATTTGATTGAAGAGATCAGGAATCAGAGGGAGTGGATACGGATCTCGAACAGTAATCCGATTAAGTTCGCGGAAATCCAAGCAAGGGCGTAGGCCTCCATCTTTTTTCTTCACAAAGAAGAACCCCGCGGCCACTGGGGAAGATGAAGGTCTAATATGCCCTTTGGCCAGACTTTCCGAAATATAATCTTTCATAGCCTGCCTCTCAGGACCAGAAAGGTTATATAACCTAGCTTTAGGTAACTTAGCATCAGGAAGTAAATTAATAGAACAGTCATATACGCGATGAGGAGGCAACTCCTGACACCCCTCCTCAGAGAACACATCCCCAAAGTCCTCCAAAAAAGGAGGCAAAGTACTAGGCACGACCGCACTGATGACTGTGTTCATGCAGTTACTTTGCAAAACTCACCCCATTGGCTTATCTCTCTGGACTGCCAATTAATCACAGGGTTATGTTTAACCAACCAAGGAAGTCCCAACACAATGGGAGTAGGTAGACCCTCCAACACATAACAAGATAATAGTTCCCTATGTATTGCCCCTACCCGAAGGTCAATGTTATGAACCTCATGAACAAAGCTACCTTGGCCGAGAGGCCTGGCGTCAATGGAGAATATAGGGATCGGTTTGACCAATACACTCAGATGCATACCTTGAGCCTGAGCAAACTGAGCGTCAACCAGATTAGCCCCGGACCCACTATCAAGAAGAACAGAAAATCTCTCCACTCTCGTACCAACCACCACCTCCACTGGTACAAGGAACTGAGAAGAACTAGAGGACGAAATACATACTCCCAGGTTGTCGTCCACCACACAACCTGGGATTAACAGTTTTCCGGCGACTTCTTGCTCAACAAGGCACGGGACGGACATCCCCCAACAAAATGTCCCTCTTTGCCGCAGAAGAAACACCTTCTAGTCCTGCGGCGTACCGCCAATCCCCTCCTACGAAATGATGTCCCTCCCAACTGCATAGGCTCCTCCGAACAGACAAGGGGAACCTCAACATAAGGACTTCAGTAGTAGGTGGAGTAACAACAGGGGGCGGAGTTACCTCGCACCTCTCCCGGAGCCGTCTATCAGTACGGATAGCCAGGGCCATAGCAGCCTCCAGTGATGGAGGAGAATCATACTGAGCCAAAACGTCCTTTAATTTGTCAGAAAGCCCATGACAAAACTGGCTCCTAAGAGCTGGGTCATTCCACTGAGTATCTGTGGCCCATCTACGGAACTCAGAAGCAAATTCCTCCGCCGGACGATCCCCCTGCTGTATCTTACGTAATTTTGTCTCAGCAAGAGAGACCCGATCTGGGTCATCATATACCAAACCCAGGGCAGTAAAAAATCGATCTACTGACTGTAGAGCCGGGGATCCCGGAGGAAGGGAGAAGGCCCAGGATTGAGGGTCCCCTTGTAGGAGTGAGATAACAATTCCCACTCTCTGCTCTTCACTCCCTGATGATCGAGGCCGAAGCCGAAAATACAATTTACATGCTTCCCTGAAGGTAAAAAATTTGTCTCGCCCACCAGTGAACCTGTCCGGGAGAGCTACTTTAGGTTCAAATCTGGTTTGCTCCGAGGGAGACAAAACTTTGGACTTAATGTCCGTCAGCTCCATGGATAATCCCTGCAACTGCAGAGCCAGCTGGGCTACTGGATCCATGGCAACTGGGAATAATTTTATTGGCCAGTGAAAATGTCACGCGGTCTTATGATATGTGTACGATGTCAGTAAACTATTCATAAAAGAACAACACTCTATACAACATATAGATTAGCAACATCAGCATGTAAATATAGAATAGATTTACCTGACACGATATCCGTTGAACTCAGGGTTAATCTTGAGGACTTGATACACTGTCACAGGAAAGAAGAGGACCGGGGGTCTAACCTGACCCTAAACTGGGGTCCTAACTAATCCCTCACCTTGGAGGTACTGATAATGGTTCAGAGGTCCAAGTCTCCAGCCTAACCCTGTCTCCTATCAGTCCCTGAACCCTGTAATCAGTCCTAAGAAGGATTCTGATTACCACCAAAGGGATATGGGCTGATCTCTGCTAAATACACAGATTAGCAATATAAGACAGACTGGAGAAAACACAGACTTGCATACACACTCAAACACAGAAGGAACATAAATGATCTGGGATATTAAACTCTAAGCAAGGTGAGCTTAAAACAACTAAGGAGCTCTTTAACTTAAGTCTATACAGATACAATCCTATCTGTGGTCTGCATGAAGAATTTCACTGGCAACTCCCAAAACAGACCACCAGAGATTTAAAGGAAACCAATCAACAAATAATTAATTGCAGCCGGGAGAAACTGCACCCAGTCCCAGAACTGAGCACAGACAGAATTAACTCCCTAACTGCCAAAACAAAGAAACAGCAACTCAGCTGTGAGAAGTCAGAATGTGCAACCGCGACGATCTTCGTGGCGATGCACACATGACAACAGCAGTCTGCTTAGCTTGGCTGGTTAACAAAAATAGGGGATCCCCTCGAAAAAAAAACGGCATGGGGATCCCCCCTATTTTTGTTAACCAGCCAAGTAAAATGCAGACTGCTGTGGCCTGGTATTAAAAGACTGTCAAGGCCCATGGATTTTGGCCCTCAACAGCCTGATAATACCAGGCTACAGCAGCCCCACATTTGGCGCATCAAAAGATGTGCCAATTGTGGCACTTTACCCGGCTCTTCCCACTTGCCCTGTAGCGGTGGCAAGTGGGGTAATAAGGGGTTAATGTCACCGTTGATTGCACGGTGACAATAAGCCCGGTTAATAATGGAGAGGTGTCAATAAGACACCGATCCATTATTAATCCCAAAGTTATTAAATGTATAAAAAAAAAACACAGCAAGAAAAAAGTATTTTAATGAAATAAAAGAGACAACACAGTTTTCATTAATTTTATTATACTCTCATTCCTGCGACGCCATTGATCTCCTGTAAAAAAGAAAAAAAAAACAAACCAACAGTATACCACCTGTCCGACGCAGTCCATAACGACAGTCCCACGACGATCCAGCTCTGCTACATCGCAATGACAGGCAGAGCCTGTCATCGCAACGCAGCACAGCTGATTACCTGCTTCCCCGGGGGTGACGTCATCGGACTGACTGCTTTACGGCCGGGATTACCCAGCAGTCACTGCAGTTATCGCGAGAAACTGCATGTGACCGCCGGGGAAAGAAGATTGCGGCCATGAAGCAGTGCAGGACGTGACCGCCGGAGATCTTCTGCCAGGTAAGTGCCGCTGACTCCTGACAGACCCGACCGACGGACACTGACAGTGACAGTGACAATCCCGATTCCGGTATCCGATATGACGAAAATATCGGAACTCGGAATCGGAATTCCGATACAGCCAATATCGGCCGATACCCGATATTTGCAGTATCGGAATGCTCAACCCTAGTTGGGAGACTTTCCTGCAGATTGGCCTCGAATCGGAGATTACAGTACTCCAATTCTTCCAACAGCCAGAAGATCCTCCACAGCAAGTTGAACCTGTAAGTGCTGCAGAAGAGCCTAGTGCCGCAGAAGAGCCTGCTCAAGAAGAATCCCAGGAAGAAGGATCCCCTGCAGAAACAGAGCCAGATAGCCAACCAATGGTGCACTTGCCAGTCCCATAGAGAGGTTAAGGCAATTTTACAACTTACCCACACGTAGAGCAGACAGGGTAACTGATAGTACAGACAACGATACCTCATAGACCACCGCAGCACGCAGATCAATACGTAGCACAAGAGGTCAACCCCCTGCTAGGTACAGAGAATAGTCAAACCACTGACAGATGTAGATAGTTACCCCTGGGGTATTGTATATTACTGTTATCTTGTTATTTCCATGTGTTCATTGACATACCTGCTTATCAATTTATATTTTTCCCCTAATGGACAATCCAAGTGATATGGACACTTGCTCATTTGCTTTCTACTACCCTTTGGGTAACCAAGAACTCTGTGGCTGAGGACTATGTGCAGCCCAAATACTTTAAGTGTATATAGTTTCACTTCCCAAGTACTTCCCTTTTGAGTAACCTTTCCGAAAGAGACTTGGACTTTCTGGTTGCTCATTCCTTACTGCTTTTGCAATATATATATGTATATTATTTACCTTTTATGCAACGTTCAAGAGTCCTCACCTCCCATAAAGGGAAGATTGTTTATTGTTTATTGTTATGTCAGGAACAAAAATGTACTTCAGCCCGGGAGTGCTGAGCTTTGCTAAAGGGGAATGTGGAGCCCAGCTGCGCTTGGTGCCACAAATCCTAGAAGGGTGCACTAAAGGATTCACCCACAAGAGGCCCTCAGAGCATTCACACACCTTATGCCTTCCTCAGACCACCCACCAGAGGGAGCCTGTATAGGTAGATAAAAAAGGAGGGAGAAGGCAAGAAGACAGCATACTCGAGAGAGGACACTCTAGGAACAGTCCAGTTCACTCTAGCAGAGAACACTCTGAGATACAGAAACAGGTCAGTCTGCAGTGTGAGACTCAATAGCTCAAGTCAGCGAGCTAGGAGCGTGCCGACGCTCTAGAGGGCGGCAGAAGAGGCAGTCAGCTAACTGCCAGTGTGTCTAGCCTACTAAGGGCCCGAGCAGGCCAAAGGCTAGAGGAGAGAGTAGCAAGGGGGCAGAGGAGCCTTGCCAGCTCACCCCAGAAAGCACATACCGGACATCGGGTCCGAGCTTACAGGGATCTCTACGACCCAGTAGGAGACAACCGGAATTCCTGGAGGACTACTGGTCCCAGGAGCACCAAAGAGCTGATACGTAACAGAGCCAGGGGACACGGAGACCCTACCAGCAGGGAGTGTGTACTCCAGGAGAAGGCCCTACCACAAAGTCAGCTGGTGCAGGACAGAGACAAAGTTAGGCCTAGCTACAGGCAGGTCAGAAACTTACTACAGAGAGGCAAGAAACAGGAGGCCCTACACCTGCTCACTGAGGAGAATCCGGACGTGCACTCTTCACCCTACGGTGCTCCGGGATGTTCCTGCACTAACTCCAGTAAAGGTACAGAAGTGACTTGTGTGTTCTCCCATTCTTGTTCTTACCTGGCTGGGTTCTCTCTGTCCTGCATCCCTACACTTACGCTGCCCTGAAGGCCCACTCCACCTGTGGGGAGCGGTACCACCTAAGCTGCCACAACACCGGCCTCAGTGGACTGAAGCAGCGCTGGTGATCCTCACCAGACACCACAGGTGGCGTCACGATTCACTGACATTATCCCCTGTAAATATATCACCCTTTTTGAGGGTGAGCGCCCAGGGCCACGGACCAAGCCATGGCCACCGTGACATCCCCCATAGAGATCAACTGTCATGGTCTGCTGAGTTTCTGCGATTGGGTGGTTTTAGGGTTAACTGGGATGTCCTCACTCTGGGATTCTGGGAGGCTTTTTATAGCCTCATTGTGGGGCCATCCTCTGTCGTTTATACTCTGACCCTTGGCTGAGTGTGTTTGACTCTGTTGTGTTTGTGCCAGTGCTTTGTGCCTGTGCTACGTTTTGTCTGTCTGATTCTGATTTGGCTGTGTCCCTGTTTCGAGTTTTGCCTGTCCCTTTTGTACTCTGCTGCCCTCTACGTGTATGACCCTTGGCTACGTTGTGACTCCGCTCTGCCTGCTCCTCTTGTACTTCGCCGCTCTCTCTGTGTCTGACCCCTTGGCTATTCTCTGATTACGCTCTGCCTGCTCCTCTTGTACTTTGTCGCCCTCTATGTGTATGACCCCTTGGCTACGTCCTGATTATCTGTTCTGTATATGCCCCTTGATAACTGTGTCCCGTAGTTATCCTTCTAGGAGTTTTCCTTCATCTCATAGCTCTCATTGCCGGCCGGCGGGGGAATTGGTGCCTTTACCAATTCCGGGAAGACCATGGACTCATTTGTCCATGGACTTCATTACCAATCTGCCATCGTCCTGTGGAAATACTGTTATTTGGGTAATTGTGGACAGATTTTCTAAATTAGCACATTTTGTACCCATGGCAAGTTTACCATCAGCAGAGACTCTCTCTAGACTTTTCCTTTCCCAGGTGGTACGTTTGCACGGGGTGCCTACTAATATTGTGTCAGATAGAGGGACTCAATTTGTGTTTAAGTTTTGGCGGGCATTTTGCAAAAAACTGGGGATATCTTTGTCATTTTCCTCAGCATATCATCCAGTAAGTAACGGGCAAACTGATTGCACCAACCAGTCGCTTGAACAAATTCTGTGGTGCTTGACTTCTACCCTACAAAGCGACTGGTTTGATGCCTTGCCGTTAGCAGATTTCGCCTTCAACAACCGGGTAAACCAGTCTACCGGTAGGTCACCATTTTTTGTTAATTATGGGATAAACCCTCATTTTGGCGAATTTTCGCGCATGGATTCTGGTTGCCTGGGGGCAGAGGACGGGATCAATCGTCTCAGGGATCTGTGGTCAAAGGTTCGACTAAATATTTCTAGGGCTCAGGAAAAATATAAATGTTTTGCGGATAAAAAAAGGGACTCTGCTCAGTTGTTGCGAAGTGGAGATAAGGTTTGGCTCTCCACACGGAACATAAGCCTTCGAGTGCCCTCTGCCAAACTTGGACCTAAATTTATTGGCCCTTATGAAGTCATTGAGGTGGTGAACCCGGTAGCCTATCGCCTTCGTCTGCCCCTCTTTAAAACTCCATAATGTGTTTCATCAGTCCTTACTTAAACCTTTTGGGTCAATGAGGGAGGATTCAGATGCCGGTCCTTCTCCAGTCTTGGTTGACGGGCATATGGAGTTCGAAGTGCAACATATTGTGGACTCCAGGAGGATTCGGGGGTCTTTGCAATATCTGGTGCATTGGAAGGGGTACGGTCCAGAGGATCGGTCTTGGGTATCAGCTAGATCGGTACACGCTGATCGCTTGGTTCGTGCATTCCATGCTCGTAACCCTGAGAAACCTGGGGGTCCAGAGGCCCCCCGTTAAAAGTGGGGTACTGTCATGGTCTGCTGAGTTTCTGGGATTGGGTGGTTTTAGGGTTAACGGGGATGGCCTCACTCTGGGATTCTGGGAGGCTTTTTATAGCCTCATTGTGGGGCCATCCTCTGTCGCTTATACTCTGACCCTTGGCCGAGTGTGTTTGACTCTGTTGTGCTTGTGCCAGTGCTTTGTGCCTGTGCTATGTTTTGTCTGTCTGGTTCTGATTTGGCTGTGTCCCTGTTTCGAGTTTTGCCTGTCCCTTTTGTACTCTGTTGCCCTCTACGTGTATGACCCTTGGCTACGTTGTGACTCCGCTCTGCCTGCTCCTCTTGTACTTTGCCGCTCTCTCTGTGTCTGACCCCTTAGCTATTCTCTGCTTACGCTCTGCCTGCTCCTCTTGTACTTCGTCGCCCTCTATGTGTATGACCCCTTGGCTATGTCCTGATTATCTGTTCTGTATATGCCCCTCGGTAACTGTGTCCTGTAGTTACCCTTCTAGGAGTTTTCCTTCACCTCATAGCTCTCCGGAGGTGGCCACGCCCACCAGCAGTCACGTGCTTCAGGTCCTCTGGCCTGAAGCATTCTCTATCTGCTACTGCTGCCTCTGGGAGACCTGTGGCCGGCTCCGCCCCTTGGCAGTCACATGCTTCAGGACCTGGTTGTCTGAAGCACACGTCTTCCCTGCTGCTGCTCTGCTCTACAGGTATCTTTGGGCACAGTTTGTTCACTCAGGACACACGCACTGGCTCAGTGAGCAAGTATAGTGCGGTGTTCATGACATCAACAGGCTCGGGTTCAAGTACCCCAAAGCCCTGGTGGGCGGCTCATCACTCTCCGGTGTTGACATCATGATGTGGCTTTCCCGTTATAGGGAAGTCACGGGCGTCCCCAAAAAAAATCGGGACGAGTTTGGTATCTAGTCGGGGGGCTGGACCTTCATGATGAAGTTGAAGGTCTCAGGGGTACCGGGGGGCTGGACCTTCATGATGAAGTTGAAGGTCTCAGGGGTACCGTCACCCACATCCCTTCCTCGGCGTTCCTAGGGAGGGACAGGATCCTGGTCTTCTACTAGGGTAGCCGAAGGTCTGCTACAAGTGCGGTGATCCCCGCCACTTCAGCGCAAGCTGCAAGGTGCAGAAATATGCCTTCTGTGGTGGGGTAGGTCATCTCGCCGCATCTTTCAAGGACATTCGGTGCCACCTGTGTTGTGACCTAGGTCACCCGTATAGCCGCTGCCCTCGCTCCTTTACCAATGCCGCTTCAGGCTCGGTGGGGGGAGACCGTGAGGGGCAACCCCTGGCGGCTCCCTCTGCTGTGGCAGGTGGTGGTGGCAGGAGAGGGGCTAAGGGGCCAGTGAGGAAGGACAAGGCCAATAGAGGTCCCTCTTACCAGAGGAGACAGGAAAAGCGCCACGGGGTGGAGGGGCGGGGAGAGCCTCAGGCAACTGGGGTGATGCCTGCCCCCCCCCCTCTAGGCCGGTGGCCGGTGTATTTGAGGCCCCAGGGAGGAAGAGGTATGCGAGGAGATCAGGAGGATGGAGAGGGAGGAAAACCTGATTGACTCCGACAACTCCTCCCAATATGAAAGTGTGGATGAGCGTACCAGAAGGAGGAAGAAGAAGGTGGTTAAGCCTTCCAAACCTCCTCCCCCGACCGTAAGTATGCCAACGGAAGGGCTCACCGGCTCCCCTCTGATCGCCCTCTCCAACCGGTACCAAGCCCTCGACGACCCTGCTGAGACGGAGGTCGGGGGCCAGGGGCCGGCATCTGGGGGCCTTCAGGGGATGGCGGAGTCCGTCCCCCAGGGGACGCCGTTTCCTCTGGTGGGGGACAGACCTGGAGCCCGGAGGCAAGGAGACCATGGGGATAGATACCTCGTCTTCCCTAAAACGGAAGGGATCAGACCCCTCTTCGGAGGGGAAAGATGGGGAAGACGGGGTGGGGAAGAAGAAGGCCATCTAACACAATCACCCATGATGGCGGAACTCACCCCGTTGACTCTGGCGTCCATTAATGTCGCCAGTATTAAGTCAGATGCGGCCAGATTTGCCGCCTTTGATTTTTTCACCCGATTTGAGGCAGAAATTTTGTTTTTACAAGAAACCAGACTAACAGACATGGGGGCCATCCATAAAGCCAGGAGGGAATGGAGGTGTGGGCCCTCATACTGGTCTCTTGCAGCCGAGCCGTATAGCGGGGTGGCGGTCCTTTTTAAGACCGCGGAGGTGGAATGCCGACGGGTTATTGAGATAGAAATGGGGAGGTGCCTGGTCTTAGACGTTTTCATGAGGGACAGGAGCTTCGGCTCATAAACTTCTATGGTCCACAATCCAGGTGGGACCGTAAATGTCTCTTCATGAAGATCAAGCCCTTTCTTTTTATGAGCCGGCAGGTGGTCTTCGGTGGGGATTTTAACACTATTACAAGATCCCGTGATAGGGGGGGTCCCGGAGGCCACCTGGCTGATGATAGTACAGCATTAAAAAGTATAGCTAGCGAAGCTCGCCGTTGAGGTGGAATTCTCCGATCATTGTTTAATTTTCTTTTCTCTGAATGTTACAGAGACACCCCGGATAGGAAGAGAACTGTGGAAGCTGAATTCATCCCTCTTGGAAGAAGCGGAAGTGAGACAGTCATTTGAGGAATTTCTTCAGAGCCAGGTACCGCTTTTGGATCTCTGTAGCAGTAAGTCTGAGTGGTGGGAGATCTTCAAAGAGAGGGTGGCGGGGTTCTTCCGTCAGCTCTCAAGCCTCAGGAGTCTGAACAGGCACCGCTTGTATCAGGTCTTGAGGAGGAAACTCGAGCAGCTCGTCTCGACTGGGGGTGACCGTGAGGAGATCTCCAGGGTGAAGTCTTTGCTCAAGAGGTGTCAGTATGATAGGCACACATCTTTGGTTTTTGAGAGGGATTTCGGGAGGTACCGCTCGCCCGACCCTTACAGAAACTGTAAGATGTCAGTGAATTGTAAGATGGTGACAGGACTGATCGACAGTACGGTTTCCCTGAACCGATCCAAATCGGGGATCCTGGAGGTGGTCAGATCCTTTTACTCATGCCTCTTGGGAAAGAGGGATCTGGATCGAGACGGGATGTCGGCTTTCCTGGCTAAGACCATTCCTGAGCCAGGAGATGACCCATCGCTTGATGTTTTGGTAGAGGCAATCAGGGAAGAGGAAGTGAGACTGGCCATTGATGGGCTTCAGCCCAAAAAATTGCAAGGTCCGGATGGCTTAACATCCAAGTTTTACAAGACCTTTACGGACTCCTTGATACCCCTCTTGACTGAGGTGTTTAATGAGTGCCTTTCGTCGAGCGCTCTTCACAGCTCAATGAGGAGGTCAGCCCTGATTATCCTATCAAAGGGTAAGGACTCGTCCTGTATTGGGAATTGGCATCCCATAGCACTTCTCAATGTGGACCGGAAGGTTCTGGCAAAGGTGCTGTTTAATTGGCTGGTGAAGTTTGCACCCCGGCTCCTTTCGGGGGCTCAGCACTGCTCTGTTCCAGGCCGCAGTACTTTTAGTGCTGTGCTCGGTGTCCGAGAGGCAGTGGAGCAGGGCAGGGTGGGTCGCTGGAAGGTGTACTTGCTGTACTTTTGACCAAGCGAAGGCCTTTGACCGGGTGAATCACGAGTACCTCTGGTCTGTCCTTTTGAGGTACGGTCTGCCTGGGAGGTTTGTAAATTGGTTTGAGACCTTATACAAGGAGACTGAGAATTTTCCACTCGTGAACGGTTTGGTTGGTCACCCTTTTGAGGTGAGCTCCGGGGTCCGCCAAGGTTGTCCTCTGAGCCCACTTTTATACGTGTTCGCGATCGATCCCTTCTTGAGGAGGGTAGATCGTGGACTGTTGTGGATGTTTTGGAAGTGAGTTCTGAGCAGAAGCTCCCTCTGGTGGTTACAAACAGTACTGAACCATTCAATGAGGAATGGCAATCAGGAGTCATTGACTGGCTTGATATAAGGGAGGTTCCCTCCCATCATGGTTGCCGGTGATCAATTGTTCTTGTCTCAACTGTGGTTCCTGGTTCACTTGGAAGCTTGCTGAGTCTTGCCTCTTCTTCTGCTTTCAGATAAGATATTTTCTGTTTTTGTTTTTGTGCTTACCATTTGCATATTTCTCCGCATTTCTGTGAGGTCAGCCAGGTCCCCCCCGGGGGGCTTGTGCTCCTCTCAGTTCCGCTGGAGCCACTGTTATTTGTTCATTTGCCTTTTCCAGTTTTTTCAGTGGCTGCGGCTTAGTTTTGTTACACCAGAGAACTAATTTAGGTGGTAGAGGTCGTGTGATCTCAGGTGTTTTTGTAATTAGTAGTGTTGGTACTTTTTAGGGTTTTTTGGGATTGCAGTAAGTGTCCTTCCTATCCTTTTCTTTCTAGGAAGATTGGGCCCCAACGTTTGCTCATACTATTTTCTGTCTGTGTCTGTATTTCCTCTTGTCTAACCGCCATTACATGTTTGGGGGCTTCCTATATTCTTTGGGGATCTGCTCCGGGGCAGATAGCTTTCCTCTTTCTATCTTTAGGTGTAGTTAATCTCTCAGGCTGTGACGAGGCGTCTAGGACCAACGTAGGAACGCTCCACGGCTGCCTTTAGTTGTGGTGGTTAGTCAGGGTACTGCAATCCAATAGATTCCAACCTCTCTGGTGTATTGCCGTTTTTGCCTGGTCTCCTCAGCTACCAAAACATAACAGTGGACCGTTGGTGGGAGTCGGGATGGACCGGGCAGAGCCGGGGGTAGCATACGCTGACGACGTCTCCCTCTTTGTGTCCTCGAGAGAGGAGGCGGATTGGGTCATTTCTGAGATCGAGCACTACTCGGAGGCGTCCCGGGTCCATGATCAATCAGGAAAAGTGCGAAAGTCTCTGGCTGGGAAGGCGAGATCCTAGTTTTGATCTCCCGGACACCCTTCCAGGGCCCCAGTCCTCCGCCAAATTCCTAGGCATCGAATTTGGCCCCGGGGACTACTCCCAGCAAAATTGGGAGGGCAGACTTAAGATCGCCTCCCAAAAGGTGGACCAGTGGAAGGGTTGGTCTTTATCCCTGAGGGAAATGGTCAACTTGGCCAAAGGTTTTATGCTTCACTTGTTAATATACCTGGGCAGTGTCTGTGTCTTGCCAGAACTTCTCTGGACAAGGGTCTATAGCCTGTTCTTCCAGCTGTTATGGAGGAACAGGCTTAACCTAATTAAGAGAGAGGTCACGTTCGTGAGCCGCACAGCACCAGGGCTTAGGGGTACTCGGCACCGAGCCCATGGAAGTCTATGGGGGATGTCACGGGTAGCCAGCTTGGTCCGTGCCCTGGGCGCTCACCGTAATGTGGGATATTTACAGGGGATTATATAGATAGTTCGTGACGCCACCTGTGGTTTCTGATCAAATAGACCAGCGCTGCAGGGTGAATCTTCTGAGGGGATGTTATTAGGCAGCTAGATGTTAAGTCCCCCACAGGTAGGACTGGTCCCTCAAAGTCTATGGTGTTGCAGGGTGCAGAGAATAATGCAGTCACACACAAGTCAGTCTCTTTCCATACCTTTACTGATGTTGTTGGCAGGTATGTCCCGGAAAGCTGGTCAGGTTGGAGAATGCACATTCAGGGAATTGCTGAGCAGGTTTAAGGCCTCCTTTCTCCTTGAAATGTATGTGAGTCCTAACTTGCATAAAGTCAAGTTTAACTCTTTCTATAGCAGCTATGCCCGGCCGACATTGTGGTAGAGCCTTCTCTGTCTGTTGGAAAGAACTAAGCCGTTGTGGCTGATCAGGCCGACTCCGTCCTGTTCTCCCTGACTCCAGTTACGTATCAGCACTTAGGGCTACCTTTTGTGACTTGAAGTCCAGCAAGGCCTCCGGTGTATCTTATTACTAGACGTGAAGTTCTAGCAACGCTTCGGACCCCGGTGTCCGGATAACTAAGTGAAGGTGATCTGTCACCTAGGTCACTTGTCCTTCTTTCTCCACTCGCCTGTCGCCCTGCTCTCACCCTTAACATAAGCACGGGTAGCAGTGGGTGTAGTTGTCAGCTTTCCTTCCAGTGCTCACTGACCTGTTCTCAGTTGCCTCGTTGTTATAACTGCCGTGGTTCCCTTCCTTCTTTCCTTCCAAACTCTGTCCAGAGCAGCTCACAGGACGTTTCATCAGACTGTATACACGCTGTAGCTCCGAGAGCCACTTTCCACTTTCTAGAGAACACAGACAGCTTATCCTGAGGTAACTGTTTCACTTGCTTCAGTTGCAGCTCTGACTAGGCTAGAGTGATTCTCCTGTCCACTCGTACTAGCCTCCACTTCAATATAAGGTGAGCTACAGGAGCTCCTTCAGATCTCAGTCTTATCTCCTCTCCCTCCAAGACTAGAATGACTAATCAACTCCAGATGGATGGGATGACTCACTCCTGAGCCACCCTGGCTTGACTGAACCCTGACTGCTACCTCACACCAACCTAAATAATCTAAGTTGCCCTCTGGTGGCAGTGTTGGGAAATGTGTGTGATGTGAATGAATATCAGGCTTCACAATTACCTTATCTGTGCATTTTCCAGGAGACATGTGTGCCTTGCGCAGCTGGGCCACACATACGTACAAAGAGACTAGGTGGGTTGGGTATGGTCAACCCGGTGGTGTTTCTGATAAACACCTTTCTTAAGATCAATGTTGCCAACCTCTATTCAGAGAGGGCTCCTCCGTGGGTATTCTCCTTTAGGGGTTGGTTTCGGTCTTTCTTCCAGGAACGGGAGACAGGAGGGCAGGTGAAGGACCTGCGCACAACACACGGACATCTCCCAGCTTATGCTACCCCGATTCTGATGGTGATCCGCCGGTGGGGTCTGGGAATGTGGGAAATCAGGACCAAGTCGAGGAAATTCCTTGACAGCAGGGTTCTGTTGACCAATTTCCAGAAGCCCCTGGTGCTCAAGGATTGCCCAAGCCGGGATCTGGAGGTTGGGCTTGGGTTATTAAATTCCAAGCGGATCCCCTTGAAGTTTTGGGACTTGGCCTGGTGCTACTTCCATGGGAGGCTGTATGTAAGGGACAATCTGAAGTGCAGGAGCTCCGATGATCGGGGTTGTCTCCGTGAGGAGTGTGGCGACATGTTGGAAAGCATGGAGCACTTCCTCCTTCAGTGTCCCTTTAATACAGGGGTCTACAACAGGGTGGGTGCTTCCATAGGCTGGCCTAGGCTGGCGTCCCTTTCTTATCCGGAGTGGGCTCAAGGGGCATTCAGATCCCTGGGTGGCCGAGAACGGAGCACTTTATTCCTAGTTAGTGTAGTCATTAGGTTCCACACTTGGAATGTACAGAGTGTAGTTTCTACGCAGCGGAAAGTCCTCCCCCGGGATGAGGTGGTTAGAAATATCTTGGGTGACCTGGGGAAGGTGAGCTCTTTGGAGTTCGAGAGGCTGGGTGCGAGTAGGGCCTCTTGTCTTTGGAAGGGTTTCTCCTTTAACGTGCTCCAGGGAGAGCTGGTCTGTGTGAGATTGTTGGTAGGGTAAGATAAGATGGTGTGGGTGTTGAGGGAGAGAAAAGTAGGGACAGATAGGGACAGGGAGGGCCAGTTTAGGGATAGCTAGATAGTTAGTTTTGATAAGCTAGGTAGAGTAGGGATAGGTAGAGACAGGTAGGGATAGTTAGGGTCAGTTTCTTGTCTTTTAGGGACAGATTTAGTTGGTGAGGGACAGGGTGCGTGTGTTGGTGGTTAGGGATGGGGCCTCTTAGGACTCCAGTTTCCCGGTGGTGGGCTGGTGTGTGGCACATTTAGCTTTTTGTTTTGTAAATTCAGGAAATAATGGATATTGGGCTTGCAGGCGCTGAACTTGGGCCTTGCAAGTTATGTGGTCAGTGTATAGTGTTAATGTTTATAAATGTTTATAGTGTTGTGTTTATAGTAAAGTAATGTAATGTAGTGTTCTTGTGTGGTAGGTCTGTTAATGTTATGTTTTATATAAGTGTAAATAGTTATATGTTTGGGGGGTATAGTTTAGATTGGGTGGGGGTTTTTGTGTGGGGGGAGGGCATGGAACTTGTCATGGACCCGAGGGTTGTAAATTTCTAAGGGCATAAACTTTGATGGACCCGTTAAAAACAAGGCTTGCTGTGAAATTGTGCAATTGTATACTGGGCAGTCACCCCCTCCTTGGATGGGACTGTGGAGAGTGGCTGTTTAATCTGGTATTTTGCACCTGTGCTGCTAATATCTTGCTTCATGGGCTAGCTGCATCCTGTAGTGCATTTGTTCTAAGCTCTGGGCAGATGAGTGCTGCTGCCTTTTTTTTGCTGTTTATATTGAATTTTTGGAGACCTTGAGTCTCCTTTAGTGGCTTCGCTGGATAGTGTTGCTGTGAAAAGGGCATGAACTCATGGACCTGTGGTGGGGGGAAAAAGGAAAGAAAAAAAAAATAGGAACAAAAAAAAAAAATTATTTTGTGCATATAGTGTATAGGTTGAAGTTGTATGTATGGCCAAGTGAGGCCTTTTTTACTTTTTTTGGGGGGGTGCGTGAGTGTGTGTCAGTGTGTGTGCATGTTTCTTTAAGGCTATGGTTCCACGGTCCGGAACCATAGCGCTTTGGACGGAGCGGAAATTCCGCTCCGTCTAAGCCCCGCCCCCTTTCTGACGCGCGCTCTTTCCGGAGGTGTTCAGGACACCTCCGGAACACCTCCGGAAAGAGCGCAGGGCTACATAGCCCTGTGTTAATTATGTTGCGGCGACGCACCGTCGCCGCAATACGCGAGGACATGCTGCGGTCTGAAAAGACGCGCCGCATGTCCGTTTACGCAGGTTTGCCACCTGCGTATTGTTACGCATAGTGGAGACGGGATTTCTTGAAATCCCCTCCACTATGCTGTAACATCTGGACGCTGCGTGTTTGGCGCTGCGCCAACGCACAGCGCCAAACACGCAGCGTTTCCTGACCGTGGAAACTCACCCTTATGGTTTATATTTCATTTTGCTTAAGGGTAATGTTTTCTTTGGAAGCTGCAATAGCTCTGAAAGGACTCTGGACTTTTTGGTTTATTTGATGCTGGTTTCTTTTGTTTCCGTTACTGATTTTAGCTATGTTTTATTTCTGTACAGTTTATTATTTATTATGATGTATTGTTTATAATTTTATAATAAAAGAGTTACATCCACTGAGGCCCCTGATCATGTGACCCCTGACTCCTCCCCTCTTGTGACCTCATCACAGGTCCTGTGCACAGAGCAGCCATATATGTGGAGTGCGGCTCTGCAGGTGGAGGTCGGTGCTGGAGGCTCCATTATTCTCTATGTGGAGTGCTGCTCTGCGGGTGGAGGTCGGTGCTGGAGGCTCCATTATTCTCTATGTGGAGTGCGGCTCTGCGGGTGGAGGTAGGTGCTGGAGGCTCCATTATTCTCTATGTGGAGTGTGGCTCTGCGGGTGGAGGTCGGTGCTGGAGGCTCCATTATTCTCTATGTGGAGTGTGGCTCTGCGGGTGGAGGTAGGTGCTGGAGGCTCCATTATTCTCTATGTGGAGTGTCGCTCTGCGGGTGGAGGTCGGTGCTGGAGGCTACATTATTCTCTATGTGGAGTGCGGCTCTGCGGGTGGAGGTAGGTGCTGGAGGCTCCATTATTCTCTATGTGGAGTGCGGCTCTGCGGGTGGAGGTAGGTGCTGGAGGCTCCTTTATTCTCTATGTGGAGTGCGGCTCTGCGGGTGGAGGTTGGTGCTGGAGGCTCCATTATTCTGTATGTGGAGTGCGGCTCTGCGGGTGGAGGTAGGTGCTGGAGGCTCCATTATTCTCTATGTGGAGTGCGGCTCTGCGGGTGGAGGTAGGTGCTGGAGGCTCCATTATTCTCTATGTGGAGTGTCGCTCTGCGGGTGGAGGTCGGTGCTGGAGGCTCCATTATTCTCTATGTGGAGTGCGGCTCTGCGGGTGGAGGTAGGTGCTGGAGACTCCATTATTCTCTATGTGGAGTGTGGCTCTGCGGGTGGAGGTCGGTGCTGGAGGCTCCTTTATTCTCTATGTGGAGTGTGGCTCTGCGAGTGGAGGTCGGTGCTGGAGGCTACATTATTCTCTATGTGGAGTGCGGCTCTGCGGGTGGAGGTAGGTGCTGGAGGCTCCATTATTCTCTATGTGGAGTGTGGCTCTGCGGGTGGAGGTAGGTGCTGGAGGCTCCATTATTCTCTATGTGGAGTGCGGCTCTGCGGGTGGAGGTCGGTGCTGGAGGCTCCATTATTCTCTATGTGGAGTGCGGCTCTGCGGTGGAGGTGGTGCTGGAGGCTCCATTATTCTCTATTGAGTGTGGCTCTGCGGTGGAGTCGTGCTGGAGGCTCCATTATTCTCTAATGTGGAGTGCGGCTCTGCGGGTGGAGGTGGTGCTGGAGGCTCCATTATTCTCTATGTGGAGTGCGGCTCTGCGGGTGGAGGTCGGTGCTGGAGTCCATTTTCTATGTGGAGTGCGGTGGTGGGGTCGGTGGCTGAGGCTCCATTATTCTCTATGTGGAGTGGGCTCTGCGGTGGAGGTAGGTGCTGGAGGCTCCATTATTCTCTATGTGGATGGGCTCTGCGGGTGAGGTAGGTGCTGGAGGCTCCATTATTCTCTATGTGGAGTGCGGCTCTGCGGGTGGAGGTCGGTGCTGGAGGCTCCATTATTCTCTATGTGGAGTGCGGCTCTGCGGGTGGAGGTCGGTGCTGGAGGCTCCATTATTCTCTATGTGGAGTGGCTCTGCGGGTGGAGGTGTGCGAGTGGAGGCTCCATTATTCTCTATGTGGAGTGCGGCTCTGGGGTGGAGGTCGGTGCTGGAGGCTCCATTATTCTCTATGTGGAGTGCGGCTCTGGCGGGTGGAGGTGGTGCTGGAGGCTCCATTATTCTCTATGTGGAGTGCGGCTCTGCGGGTGGAGGTAGGTGCTGGAGGCTCCATTATTCTCTATGTGGAGTGCGGCTCTGCGGGTGGAGGTCGGTGCTGGAGGCTCCATTATTCTCTATGTGGAGTGCGCTCTGCGGGTGGAGGTAGTGCTGGAGGCTCCATATTCTCTATGTGGAGTGGCTCTGCGGGTGGAGGTCGGTGCTGGAGGCTCCATTATTCTCTATGTGGAGTGCGGCTCTGCGGGTGGAGGTAGGTGCTGGAGGCTCCATTATTCTCTATGTGGAGTGCGGCTCTGCGGGTGGAGGTAGGTGCTGGAGGCTCCATTATTCTCTATGTGGAGTGCGGCTTGCGGGTGGAGGTCGGTGCTGGAGGCTCATTATTCTCTATGTGGAGTGCGGCTCTGCGGGTGGAGGTCGGTGCTGGAGGCTCCATTATTCTCTATGTGGAGTGCGGCTCTGCGGGTGGAGGTCGGTGCTGGAGGCTCCATTATTCTCTATGTGGAGTGCGGCTCTGCGGGTGGAGGTCGGTGCTGGAGGCTCCATTATTCTAGTAGTGGGTCTGGGTAGGTGTGCGGAGCTCCTATCTCTATGTGGAGGGTCTGGGGTGGAGTGGTGCTGGAGGCTCCATTATTCTCTATGTGGAGTGTGGCTCTGCGGGTGGAGGTCGGTGCTGGAGGCTCCATTATTCTCTATGTGGAGTGCGGCTCTGGCGGGTGGAGGTCGGTGCTGGAGGCTCCATTATTCTCTATGTGGAGTGCGGCTCTGCGGGTGGAGGTCGGTGCTGGAGGCTCCATTATTCTCTATGTGGTGGCTCTGCGGTGGAGGTGGGCTGGAGGCTCCATATTCTCTTGTGGAGTGCGGCTCTGCGGGTGGAGGTCGGTGCTGGAGGCTCCATTATTCTCTATGTGGAGTGCTGGCTCTGCGGGTGGAGGTGGTGCTGGAGGCTCCATTATTCTCTATGTGGAGTGCGGCTCTGCGGGTGGAGGTAGGTGCTGGAGGCTCCATTATTCTCTATGTGGAGTGCGGCTCTCGGGGTGGAGGTGGTGCTGGAGGCTCCATTATTCTCTATGTGGAGTGCGGCTCTGCGGGTGGAGGTAGGTGCTGGAGGCTCCATTATTCTCTATGTGGAGTGCGGCTCTGCGGGTGGAGGTCGGTGCTGGAGGCTCCATTATTCTCTATGTGGAGTGCGGCTCTGCGGGTGGAGGTGGTGCTGGAGGCTCATTATTCTCTATGTGGAGTGCGGCTCTGCGGGTGGAGGTCGGTGCTGGAGGCTCCATTATTCTCTATGTGGAGTGCGGCTCTGCGGGTGGAGGTAGGTGCTGGAGGCTCCATTATTTCTCTATGTGGAGTGCGGCTCTCGGGTGGAGGTCAGGTGCTGGAGGCTCCATTATTCTCTATGTGGAGTGGGCTCTGCGGGTGGAGGTAGGTGCTGGAGGCTCCATTATTCTCTATGTGGAGTGCGGCTCTGCGGGTGGAGGTAGGTGCTGGAGGCTCCATTATTCTCTATGTGGAGTGCGGCTCTGCGGGTGGAGGTCGGTGCTGGAGGCTCCATTATTCTCTATGTGGAGTGCGGCTCTGCGGGTGGAGGTCGGTGCTGGAGGCTCCATTATTCTCTATGTGGAGTGTGGCTCTGCGGGTGGAGGTCAGGTGCTGGAGGCTCCATTATCTCTATGTGGAGTGGGCTCTGCGGTGGAGGTCGGTGCTGGAGGCTCCATTATTCTCTATGTGGAGTGCGGCTCTGCGGGTGGAGGTGGTGCTGGAGGCTCCATTATTCTCTATGTGGAGTGTGGCTCTGCGGGTGGAGGTGGTGCTGGAGGCTCCATTATTCTCTATGTGGAGTGCGGCTCTGCGGTGGAGGTCAGGTGCTGGAGGCTCCATTATTCTCTATGTGGAGTGCGGCATCTGAGGGTTTGGAGGTCGGTGCTGGAGGCTCCATTATTCTCTATGTGGAGTGCGGCTCTGCGGGTGGAGGTAGGTGCTGGAGGCTCCATTATTCTCTATGTGGAGTGCGGCTCTGCGGGTGGAGGTAGGTGCTGGAGGCTCCATTATTCTCTATGTGGAGTGCTGGCTCTGCGGGTGGAGGTCGGTGCTGGAGGCTCCATTATTCTTATTGATCGCTCTGCGGGTGGAGTGGTCTGGAGGCTCCATTATTCTCTATGTGGATGCGTCTGCGGGTGGAGGTCGGTGCTGGAGGCTCCATTATTCTCTATGTGGAGTGCGGCTCTGCGGGTGGAGGTCGGTGCTGGAGGCTCCATTATTCTCTATGTGGAGTGCGGCTCTGCGGGTGGAGGTAGGTGCTGGAGGCTCCATTATTCTCTATGTGGAGGCCTGGTGAGGTGTGCGGAGGCTCTTATCTCTATGTGGAGTGGGTCTGGGGTGGTAGGCTGGAGGCTCATTATTCTCTATGTGGAGTGCGGCTCTGCGGGTGGAGGTCGGTGCTGGAGGCTCATTATTCTCTATGTGGAGTGTCGGCTCTGCGGTGTGAGGTCGGTGTCGGAGGCTCCATTATTCTCTATGTGGAGTGCGGCTCTGCGGGTGGGGGTGGTGCTGGAGGCTCCATTATTCTCTATGTGGAGTGCGGCTCTGCGGGTGGAGGTCGGTGCTGGAGGCTCCATTATTCTCTATGTGGAGTGGCTCTGCGGGTGGAGGTAGGTGCTGGAGGCTCCATTATTCTCTATGTGGAGTGCGGCTCTGCGGGTGGAGGTCGGTGCTGGAGGCTCCATTATTCTCTATGTGGAGTGTGGCTCTGCGGGTGGAGGTAGGTGCTGGAGGCTCCATTATTCTCTATGTGGAGTGCGGCTCTGCGGGTGGAGGTCGGTGCTGGAGGCTCCATTATTCTCTATGTGGAGTGCGGCTCTGTGGGTGGAGGTCGGTGCTGGAGGCTCCATTGTTCTCTATGTGGAGTGCGGCTCTGCGGGTGGAGGTAGGTGCTGGAGGCTCCATTATTCTCTATGTGGAGTGTGGCTCTGCGGGTGGAGGTCGGTGCTGGAGGCTCCATTATTCTCTATGTGGAGTGCGGCTCTGCGGGTGGAGGTCGGTGCTGGAGGCTCCATTATTCTCTATGTGGAGTGTGGCTCTGCGGGTGGAGGTCAGTGCTGGAGGCTCCATTATTCTCTATGTGGAGTGCGGCTCTGCGGGTGGAGGTAGGTGCTGGAGGCTCCATTATTCTCTATGTGGAGTGCGGCTCTGCGGGTGGAGGTAGGTGCTGGAGGCTCCATTATTCTCTATGTGGAGTGTGGCTCTGCGGGTGGAGGTCGGTGCTGGAGGCTCCATTATTCTCTATGTGGAGTGCGGCTCTGCGGGTGGAGGTCGGTGCTGGAGGCTCCATTATTCTCTATGTGGAGTGTGGCTCTGCAGGTGGAGGTAGGTGCTGGAGGCTCCATTATTCTCTATGTGGAGTGCGGCTCTGCGGGTGGAGGTAGAGAATAATGGAGCCTCCAGCACCTACCTCCACCCGCAGAGCCGCACTCCACATAGAGAATAATGGAGCCTCCAGCACCTATGTGGAGTGCGGCTCTGCGGGTTGAGGTCGGTGCTGGAGGCTCCATTATTCTCTATGTGGAGTGTGGCTCTGCAGGTGGAGGAAGGTGCTGGAGGCTCCATTATTCTCTATGTGGAGTGCGGCTCTGCAGGTGGAGGTCGGTGCTGGAGGCTCCATTATTCTCTATGTGGAGTGTGGTTCTGCGGGTGGAGGTAGGTGCTGGAGGCTCCATTATTCTCTATGTGGAGTGCGGCTCTGCGGGTGGAGGTCGGTGCTGGAGGCTCCATTATTCTCTATGTGGAGTGTGGCTCTGCGGGTGGAGGTCGGTGCTGGAGGCTCCATTATTCTCTATGTGGAGTGCGGCTCTGCAGGTGGAGGTCGGTGCTGGAGGCTCCATTATTCTCTATGTGGAGTGTGGCTCTGCAGGTGGAGGTCGGTGCTGGAGGCTCCATTATTCTCTATGTGGAGTGCGGCTCTGCGGGTGGAGGGATGTGGAGATTCTCCATTACTGGCGCATTAATACTAGATATATATTACACAGGGGATATCGCACCCAATTCCCACTAGAAGAATCCTGGAAACACAGAATTAGAAATGATTCTTTCTCCGCAGTTTCTATAGGACTTAATACATTCCTGATTCCGGGGAGTAATAGAAATACGGCAGAAAACAGAGGAAGAAAGTTCAGAGAAGAAGCTTCATAGAAAGACATTGAAGTTACAGACGCCATTTAACCCTTTGGAGAAAGTGATTCCAGCACTTAACTGAGTAAATCCCACCAGGACTGTAGCAGGTAAAGACCCCAATATCCACAGGTGTCCTTTCTAATTGGGGGGAACTATCACTTCTAATAATCCTCGGACCGTTCTGACAAACACTGAAAAGTGTCCCTTTATGGAGGTGACAGAAAGTCTGTTTAGTCCCTTTATCTTCATAGTATCAGCCCTAATCCAATGGTGAGAGAGCGATTTACCCTGAAGAGTCACAGATTGTGGGGTCGTTATAAATGTTATATTTAGGGGGTTTTGTGTTGTCACCTTATAAGAATCACATTGGTTTTGTTCTTTTTCCGCTGATAGATACAAACGACCCAACTATGAAAGACGGGAACCAAGGAAACATGTATTAGGCCGGGGTCACAATTGTGAGAAACTCGCACGAGTCTCGCACCTCAATACCCGGCACTCGGGACCGGAGTGTACGTCTGCATGTATTTCTATGCAGCTGAACCCTCCGGTCTGAGTGCCGGCGGCAGTGCCGGATATTGAGGTGCGAGTTTCTTGTAAGTGTGACCCCGGCCTTAGGGTATGTTTCCACGGTCCGGAAACAGTCCGGATTAGCTGCGTGTTTGACATTGTGCATTGGCGCAGCGTCAAACACGCAGCGTCCAGATGTTACAGCATAGTGGAGGGGATTTCAAGAAATCCCGTATCCACTATGCTTACAAACACGAAGGCAGAAGACCTGCGTTTCCAGACATGCGGCGCGTCTTTTTAGACCGCAGCATGTCCTATTCTATTGTGGCGACGCTGCGGCGCCGCAAGGGAAATAACACAGGGCTATGTAGCCCTGCGGTCATTCCGGATGTGTTCCTGAACACATCCGGAATGAGCGTGTGTACAGTAGGGGCGGGGCTTTGGGCGGAGCGGACTTTCCGCTCCGTCCAAAGCGCTGTGTTTTCTGAGCATGGAAACACAGCCTTACTCTCATAGTACGGGGCCTCTTTCTTTGCCCCCACACAGTATAATGTTCCCCCAGTACCACCATACAGATTATGACAGTACAAGATGCCCCACACAATATGCGACCACTAGATAATAAATCCTCAGTTATCCCCTTTCTTGATTCCCACACAGTTTAATTTTCCCACAGTACCTCTACCCCCAACTTTATTTTGGTTTTTGTGATTTTCATGTAATATATAGAAGCTAAAGCGAAAATGCTAAAAATAATCATCCAGAGGAAGAAAAACACTTTACAAGGAGAATTTGGCATAAGATATCTCCTGTCTTGATGTTCTTAAAACAAGCTTTTCTAAAAGCCTCAAACTTCTGTGTGTGAATCAGAGCTGAGATCTAACATGATAGAAGATTACAGTGCGGGGAAGACAGGAAACATTCATATAGACGCCGGTGGTGATGGAGTCAGTGACGACTCTGGACAAATATGTCTCTAGAGCCGTAGTAGAAGATGAAGATGTCGTCCTCATCATGAAGTAGTTATTTCTCCTGTCACGTGTAATGAATATCTCCTGCAGTATTACTAATGCCGATTCCAGTGTCGGTAAATGAGAGGAGAATTAGTGTTATGGAAGATGAGTCTATGAGGAACGTATTCAGCTGCCGACTCCGAGGAAGAAACTGCTTGTTGTCTGTGGACTAAATATATAGGTTTTATTAGTAGATGTAAAGAAGAAAACTAAATACTGTAAAATAATAAATCTCATATGTTTCCCTTTTAATGATGTTACATCGGCTCATCATCTCATTCAGGTCTCTACAATATCGGATTCTCTCAGTGAAGATCTTCTATACAGGTCCTTCTCAAAAAATTAGCATATAGTGCTAAATTTCATTATTTACCATAATGTAATGATTACAATTAAACTTTCATATATTTTAGATTCATTACACACCAAATGAAATTTGTCAGGTCTTTTATTGTTTTAATACTGATGATTTTGGCATACAACTCCTGATAACCCATAAATCCTGTCTCAAAAAATTAACATATTTCACCCGTCCAATAAAATAAGTGTATTTTAAAAACAAACAAAAAAACCATCAAATAATAATGTTCCGTTATGCACTCAATACTTGGTCGGGAATCCTTTTGCAGAAATGACTGCTTCAATGCGGCGTGGCATGGAGGCAGTCAGCCTGTGACACTGCTGAGGTGTTATGGAGGCCCAGGATGCTTCGATAGCGGCCTTAAGCTCATCCAGAGTGTTGGGTCTTGCGTCTCTCAACTTTCTCTTCACAATATCCCACAGATTCTCTATGGGGTTCAGGTCAGGAGAGTTGGCAGGCCAATTGAGCACAGTAATACCATGGTCAGTAAACCATTTACCAGTGGTTTTGGCACTGTGAGCAGGTGCCAGGTCGTGCTGAAAAATGAAATCTTCATCTCCATAAAGCATTTCAGCCGATGGAAGCATGAAGTGCTCCAAAATCTCCTGATAGCTAGCTGCATTGACCCTGCCCTTGATGAAACACAGTGGACCAACACCAGCAGCTGACATGGCACCCCACACCATCACTGACTGTGGGTACTTGACACTGGACTTCAGGCATTTTGGCATTTCCTTCTCCCCAGTCTTCCTCCAGACTCTGGCACCTTGATTTCCGAATGACATGCAAAATTTGCTTTCATCAGAAAAAAGTACTTGGGACCACTTAGCAACAGTCCAGTGCTGCTTCTCTGTAGCCCAGGTCAGGCGCTTCTGCCGCTGTTTATGGTTCAAAAGTGGCTTTACCTGGGGAATGCGTCACCTGTAGCCCATTTCCTGCACAAGCCTGTGCACGGTGGCTCTGGATGTTTCTACACCAGACTCCGTCCACTGCTTCCTCAGGTCCCCCAAGGTCTGGAATCTGTCCTTCTCCACAATCTTCCTCAGGGTCCTGTCACCTCTTCTCGTTGTACAGCGTTTTCTGCCACATTGTTTCCTTCCAACAGACTTCCCATTGAGGTGCCTTGATACAGCACTCTGGGAACAGCCTATTTGTTGAGAAATTTCTTTCTGGGTCTTACCCTCTTGCTTGAGGGTGTCAATGATGGCCTTCTTGACATCAGTCAGGTCGCTAGTCTTACCCATGATGGGGGTTTTGAGTAATGAACCAGGCAGGGAGTTTTTAAGCCTCAGGAATCTTTTGCATGTGTTTAGAGTTAATTAGTTGATTCAGAAGATTAGGGTAATAGGTCGTTTAGAGAACCTTTTCTTGATATGCTAATTTTTTGAGACAGGTTTTTTGGGTTATCAGGAGTTGTATGCCAAAATCATCAGTATTAAAACAATAAAAGACCTGACAAATTTCAGTTGGTGTGTAATGAATCTAAAATATATGAAAGTTTAATTGTAATCATTACATTATGGAAAATAATGAAATTTAGCACTATATGCTAATTTTTTGAGAAGGACCTGTATAAGAGAATTTTCCTGATTTACCCATTACAGATGGATATGGACAGAGACAAGATGGCAGAGAGGATATTACACCTCACCCTAGAGATCCTCTTCCGGCTTACTGGAGAGGTGAGAGATTCTGATGACGTCACATTACATCATTCTTATCTATGGGAATAACAGATGGACAGAACTGGAGAGGTGAGGACTCTGGAAATGTCTGTAGTGAGATTTATTAATGTGTCTCTCCATAACCAGGATTACACAGTAGTGAAGAAGACCTCTAGTGACCGCTGTAAGGACCCTGTGTATGAGGGATGTGGAAGATGCATGAGCCCAATCACGGAGCCTCCACCTCACCCCCTGATACATGAGGACATCAATCACCAGAAGATCCTAGAACTCATCTACAAGATGATTGAGCTGCTGACTGGAGAGGTGACACTGCTGGGACATTATACAGTGATTCTATGAAGGGATCGGGGGATGATGGTATCATTGTATGTGTCAGGTTCCTATAAGGTGTCAGGATGTCGCTGTCTATTTCTCCATGGAGGAGTGGGAGTATTTAGAAGGACACAAAGATCTGTACAAGGACGTCATGATGGAGGTTCACCAGCCCCTCACATCACCAGGTAATAGACAGGACTAAATACACACGGCCTATAATTATCTGTATGTAAGGAATGAATTCAGTTCCTGTATGTGTTTCCTCCAGTTCTATCCAGTAAGAGGACAACACCAGAGAGATGTCCCCGTCCTCTTCTTCCACAGGACTGTAAACAAGAAGATCCCAATGTTCCTCAGGATCATCAGGTAAATGGAGAGAAGGTCTCATGAGATCTCCACTATGATGTGTAGATGGCTGTGAAGGTCTTGTGCTCAGTCTTGTTTTATCCACCAGTATTATATGTTTTATACTTGTGTAATGAGAACGGTGGAGATGGCAGGATTAGAGCTGATCATAGATGTGACTTCTCCATCTGTCTGTGACTTTTACAATATTTGTTTCAGGGGGAAGATCTGACCCATATTAATAATACAGAGACATATGTGAGGGGTGATGAGTGGTGTAAAGAGGAGATTCCTACATATGACTACCCAGGTGAGTAGTAACCACTAAATGGAGAGAAGTCACAGATTCTTCTCAGTCACCGGCTGTGGCTGCTTTAGCGATGGTGTAGTCCGGCCGTATCACAATCGTGTAATCCCCATTTTACCTCTAAGGCCGGGGTCACACTGGCGACAAAATCGGACGACTGCAATGCGATGAAATATCGCTTTGCAGTTGGACCAATGTTAATCTATGGAGCAGCTCCCACCATCATTTTTTTTGGTCCGTTTTATACATGCGAGTGCAATCGCTGCATGCTGCGATTGTCACCGATTGTGGGTCGACAATCGCCAATGCAAGTCTATAGGTGTGATGAAACATCTGATTACAAACGGACCGCACGTGTGACTTGCGATTAAATCGCATCGGTGTCCTTTAGAAAAGTCGGCAATTCATCTCTGGCTATACTGTAAAATCACACTGACAGCTTTAATAAAGAATAGAAAGAATAGATATATACACATACAATACATATATATATTCATTGTGACACACCTTCTCATTCAAAGATTTTT
Source organism: Oophaga sylvatica (assembly GCA_033576555.1). Taxonomy (NCBI): domain Eukaryota; kingdom Metazoa; phylum Chordata; class Amphibia; order Anura; family Dendrobatidae; genus Oophaga; species Oophaga sylvatica. The sequence goes on along the minus strand of JARQOD010003175.1, from coordinate 18,300 downwards.
CTGTATTCTCATGACTGTGAAAATTGTAGAATCACACTGAAGGCATCAAAACTATGAATTATCACATGTGGAATTATACATTTACACTTTACAAAAAAGTGTGAAACAACTGAAAATGTCTTATATTCTAGGTTCTTCAAAGTAGCCACCTTTTGCTTTGATTACTGCTTTGCACACAGAAAAGGTGAACGGATGGACTCTACTTGCCTGGTTCCCACTGATGGGTCTGGCCTAAGAAGGCCTTTCAGTATATTAGATCGTGCCAAATTAGGTAGAGCTTCGATCACGGCCGGATGGTGAGATGAAATGACACAGGAGACGGTTGTCTGGTTCTGATGCCAAAGTCATCTGACTTTAATCAATCCCCAGCTGGCTTATATTGACAGCTGAACTGGGCGTACACATACATTAGGTAATGGTGTTTTCCAGGATGTATTAGGAAATCATTTATTACAGTAAATACATTTAGTCATGTACCAAGGTTTATGTCAAGTTGACCCAACTAATTAGATATCTAAGGAATTCACTAATCATCATGTCTATCCTTTGATGAACCCCCAAACTGTCGTCATTAGCAGTTATAACTTTATTACTCTATTGATTAATTGCACACTTGGTCGTCATTCATCTGTGCTCATTATTTGCTATTTCTACCATTAAGGTGTTATTGCTTCTGACTAACCCATAGTCAACAGGAATATGTCCTGTTGGCTTAACCTTTGGTCTATCATGTCATGTTGTTCAGTTCTGTCAGCATAATATCTTAGGATAAATGATTCTTAAAGGGATTGTTACATAAGCTCTAGCATTAACAGGGGTATTGGAGTGTAGAATATAGAAAGGTCTCCTGAATTCCCTATCACCACCGTGAAGCATGGAGGAGGTGTGATGGTGTGGGGGTGCTTTGCTGGTGACACTGTTGGGGCTTTATTCAAAATTGAAGGCATACTGAACCAGCATGGCTACCCCAGCATATTGCAGCGGCATGCTATTCCATCCGGTTTGCGTTTAGTTGGACCATCATTTATTTTTCAACAGGACAATGACCCCAAACACACCTCCAGGCTGTGTAAGGGCTATTTGACCAAGAAGGTGAGTGTTGGGGTGCTATGCCAGATGACCTGGCCTCCACAGTCACCAGACCTGAACCCAATCAAAATGGTTTGGGGTGAGCTGGACGGCTCACCGCTTCAATTTTGAATAAATCCCCAACAGTGTCACCAGCAAAGCACCCCCACACCATAACACCACCTCCTCCATGCTTCACGGTGGGAACTAGGCATGTAGAGTCCATCCGTTCACCTTTTCTGTGTGCAGAGCAGTAATCAAAGCAAAAGGTGGCTACTTTGAAGAACCTAGAATATAAGACATATTTTCAGTTGTTTCACACTTTTTTGTAAAGTGTAATGTATAATTCCACATGTGTTAATTCATAGTTTTGATGCCTTCAGTGTGATTCTACAGTTTTCATAGTCCTGAAAATACAGAAGAATCTTTGAATGAGGTGTGTCCAAACTTTTGGTCTGTACTGTGTGTGTGTGTGTGTGTGTATGTATGTATGTATGTATGTATGTATGTGTGTATGTGTGTGTATATATATATGTATATATATGTATATGTATATATATGTATATATATATTGTAAGCTTTTCAGGGGATATAGCTCTGGGATCGCCGTCTTGGGGAGACGGAGTGGCATAAAAAGTCCATTCACAGACAGCAGTTCTGGTAAAAACTGGCCGCAACCAGTTTTATTAAAGTCCACAGCAAACAGAACATAATCAAAACCAAATCATAAACATAAACCCTGGGCTTCTCCAGCCACTTACTACACTTAGATAGATTTCCCTCACTAACAGGGACCAGACTCTAACAGCCTGGGCCAAAACAACACATTATATTCAGCATTACCAGCATGGTTTTTCCTAGAATCTCCTCTTTGTGTCTGAATGGCACACCTCGCATCCAGACTGAGAGAGTTCTCCTCCTATTCAGCAGCTATCAGCATGGATTTTCACAGAGACTACTCCTGTGTCCGGGGTACATCGAGCCCCAGACTGAGACAGCGGAGACTCCTTCTGTGCCTGGACTCCTTGTCCAGACTAAGCGAGCTCTCTGTCTGTGTTCGCAGACACCTACTTCTGGTTTCCTAATTAACACCTGAGTGGTTTCAGGCCTGAGCTGCAAGTGTGTACTGAATGTAAGGTGTAGTGACCTTTCTCTACCACTAGGTTTACAAAGCCATACATTTCCCTTATACCAGTCAGCAAAGTATCTAGGTGAAATGTACACCCATTCAACACACATACCCTCACTGTGTCACATATCCCCCCCCCCCCCCCCCCCTCTTCTCCAGACCGGAGGGCTGGTCATCCAGACCGGAGGGCTGGTCAAAAATCCAAAAGAGACAGTGAACTCTGGACCAGTCCGGGCCCTCATCAGCTTCATCTTCACTATTGTCATCTGTATCTTCACCTGAGCCATAGCCAACATCAGCTTTCTCTTCATCTGAAGCATCCGCACTACCCTGTTCCCTCCCAGGCCTATGCTCTCTGCGGGCCTCGGGTATCCTGCACGGTTTCATCTTGACCTTAGGGCCGGGGTCAGTTTCGATATAGTGCCTGGCCAGAGAAGTACGACCCGGCACATCAGAACACTTCTGCTGACTCTTCCTCAGAAACTCACGTACCTCCTGTCCTTGGTGCACTGACCATGTGTCATCAACTATCACAGGAGGTATAGGGGGTTTTTCACTTTTCTCTAGTTCCCCTTGAACCCTCTTTAGCACATCTATTTTCTTGAATATCGGTTGACTCATAAAGTCTATTTCACAGACCTTAAGCTCGTCTGCCATGGTCTCTGACCATTTTAAGCTACACTGTTCAAATGATTGGGACTGTAGAAGGAGCTGATCGTTTTTCTTTTGCAGTACACATAATTCATCTGCTAAGTCTCCAGCTGAATTGTAATCTTCTACCGTGACAACAGCATTCTTATATAGAGCCTTAGACTTATTGAGCAGCATTTGCTCTTGCAACGAAGAGATTCCCTGTATCCTTCCTTTTACTTCATTGACCTTCTCACGAAGATGCTCATGGCTTTCATCACACTCCTTCATCACAGTTTGGAGTTTTTTCTGAGAAGTAATCAATTCATCTGGTATCTGTTGGACGTCTTTTATGTCTTCGGCCCCTTCTTCAGGCTCTTCTGGTAGAACATGCTCAGAAGCCCTACCGTCAGTCTTACATTCTACCTCTTCAGTCACATCATTATAGTCTCCAATATCTCCATTTATTCCAGCTTTCAAGTTCTCCTTGATAGCTGCATCTGTATACTCAGAACCCACCGGATTCTTCTCTTCCACCACGTTCTGCATCCCATCTGAGCTCCCGTGTGTCTGCAGCAGCAACGGAGTGACACAACGCTTTTCCCAATATGTTGGGACGTGGCTCCGATGTAGACTCCATGAAAGTGCGCTTGAGCTCACCAATGCCAGCCTGATGTCTCAAAATCTCATCTTGTGATTTATCCAGATCCTTGGTGTCACTCGGGAACACTGCTGGGGCTCCGGGCGCCGAACTTCCAGCCTGAGCTTCACGAGTTGCAGCTACTGATCCAGACCGTAACTCGTCCACGCCGCTGTCTCCGGCAGAAACCGATTCCTGGACAGAGTCAGTCCCCATATCTTCAGTCTTGTTCCTCACAGCTTCACTTGAAACCTCAGCTTCTGATGAGGCATCTGGCTTGGTGACTACCACTTCCATGGCTTTTTCCACCTCTGCAGCATCTCCCCCAGAGTCCCTGGCATGATGCAGATCCACACCACACATCGACAACTTCCCACTTCCAACAGCCTCCACTTGTGCTGTGTTCAGTCTCAGAGTCCTGCCTTCAAAGCTCAGCTGTCCTCCTTTCACCTTAGTCTTCGCCAGGGAACCAGCCAACTGTAAAACATCTTCAGATGCCATCTTCTGTCCGGCTGTAAGGTCAGCATCAGCTTTCTTCTCAGGACTCTCAACCTCCTCTGCTACCATGCCTTCCTCATTTGCACTGGTTGCTTGATCGTCATCAGATGATTCACTATCACTACCACTATCCCTGTCTGACCCCTTTTTCTCAGCCACATCCGGCTCACTTTCAGGGTTATACAATGCATTCTCATTCACATCCTGATCTGGAACCTTAGTTAACATGTCATCCACAACATTAACTTCACCATCTGGTCCCTGGTTTCCTTCAGGTGGTCCCTCAAGTAAGTGACTATGTGACAACCCCAGCACTATACTTCTATATAGCTCAGTTACTAGGAGCTGACTCACGACCTCACCCGGGACTTCAGTGTCCCTATACAACAGGTTATTGTTTATGGCAACCTGAGGAAACCTCTCCTCAGAGCCAAGCTCTTGGGAAACCTCATTTAGAACACTTATATTTTCCGGTGCCGTTTTAAGAGTGGGGTCTCGCCACTGCTCACTCTCAAAATTGTCACAGGACACAGGTAAGTCAGGGACACTCGGTTCCCGAGAACCACCATCCTCGTCTCCCAACATCACCTGCAAAGGAATTTCATCTTTATCACGGTCATCATCATTATCAATATCATTATCATGATTATGATCAGTATCATCATCACTATCATGATAATCATCATTATCATGGTCATCATCATTATCATTATCATCATCATCATTATCACATAAGTTTAACGGCCCACTAGCATTGTGTTCCGCCCCTCGGGACTGCGCACCCTCAGTAGGAGCTTCATCACACTGTCCATCAGAAACATTTTTCCCCCAGAGATCCTTAGACCGGGGAAAGTCATTACCCAATATGACGGGGTGCACCAGGTTCTTCACTACCCCCACTTCATATGAAACCTCCCCGAGTTTGGGGACCAAGTCCACGACAGTCTCTGGGTAGACTTTGGTGTCTCCATGGATGCACACCACACTCAGGTGTTTATCAGGATGAAGTCCCTATCAATCAGGCTGTCACATACGGAAGTCACTGGACTCTGAGTCCAAGAGGGCCTGTGCTGGGCAGTCACCTACAACCACCGGGGACACCTGTGGTCCAATCTCCTCGGCTGAGGTGGACACACACACAGGTTCTGCGCAGGGAGAGAGGGATCTGCCAACATCACAATACATAGGCTCCCCCTCTATTGGACAGTTGGCTGCAATTTATTCGAACGTCCATGACAGCACTACAGAGAGAGAGGGGATCCGCCCCTTAGGAACAGGAAACCTACAGATATAAAAGGGCGGCACCTCTCCCACACATCAGTTGGTTTCCTGTTCCTAAAGGACGGGTTTCCTACAGATGAAGATCTTCAGGAGGACCCAGGCCGGCCGGTCGACCCAGGTAGCGGGGGGGTATCTCCTACCTCGGCCGGTGCGGAGCCCCTGGAAGCGCCACGGTGGGTCCGGGTAGGATTCCACGGCAGTGTGCGGAGCAGGTGGAGCAGTATCCAGAGGATCTCTGTCTCCCAGCCAGCGCCGGTAGGTAAGTATTCCCCCCCTCTCCCTGGTCCCGATGCCTTCTCCCTGTCCTCTCCTGTGGTCCTGTCATGGTGGGGGCCTCTTGAGGGTGCAGCCGTGATTTTTTTTTTTTTTTTTAATTTTTTTTAAAATTTGAATTTCCCGCCGCGTCACTGCTGTGAACGGCGCGGCGGGGGTTTTTTGAATTTCCCGCCGCGCGTCACTGTTATGGACGGCGCGGCGGGCGGTTTTGAATTTCCCGCCGCGCGTCACGGCTATGGACGGCGCGGCGGGGTTTTTGAAAATTCAGTCGTGCGCCGCTGTTGCAGCAGCGCGGCTGGGGTCGGGGGAGATCTCCGCTCGGAGGGGCGATGCAGCGGGGGATTATACTTACCTCCATCGGTATAGTGGGGTCCGTGCGAGCGGGGGGAAAAAGGGGGCGGAGTCTCCACCACCGGAACCGGAAGTGAGACGCCGGCCGGCATTTTTGAAAATTTTGGCGGCTGCATCATCGGACGGCGCCTGCTGTGGGGACGGCGGGGGGGGCCGTGGGGCGGGGAGTAGGAGGGGGTGGACCCCTGGCCAGACCTGCTGATCCGGATATCCGGGGGAGGATATAAGGAGCCTAGGAAAGAGGTAAAGCGCTTCTGCCCCATTTTTTTACGATGGACACTGCAGAGGCTCCCTCGGTGCAACAGGAGAGCCAGCAGCAGCAGACAGAGCGCTCCTCTTCAATGGCCAGGAGCACCAGCCGCAGAAGTTCCGCAGCTGGGAAAAAGCCCCCTCCCCGTGATCCGGTACCTACTGCTGTACAATCTGGGTAAGAGATCGTCAGATTTAGAATACCCAGTAATAGTTTTTTCCCCATTTTGTGTCTGTTACTAGGGGAAGAAGTGTTCGGTGAAAAGCAAGCACAGGGAATGTGCCTTTTGCGCTTGCCCTCTGCCTGACGCTTGCCCTAAGAGGTTGTGCCAGCCGTGCATGCAACAGACGGTAGGGCATTTTTAAGGGGAAGGGCAGGGGCATGGGATGACATAGTAAACCCCCCCTATGCCCCTTCCCTTTTTAGATAGCGGAGGAGACTCCAGATTTCACCGAAAGCCTGAAGGAGATAATAAGAGCAGAGTTGAAAGCGTCCTCAAGACACGGAGAATTTTCCAGGCGTAGAAATGTACCAGTTTTATCTGATTCAGAGTCACCTGCCGCCCATGATAGGGGTGAAGTTGTGTCAGGACCCTCCTCGCCTTCCTCTTCGGCTTCCTCCTCGTCTTCTACGGAAGACGCTACCCGTTTTTGTTTTCCCTTGGACCAGATGGACAAATTTGTCAAATCAGTTAGGTCCACCATGGGGGTAGAAGAGGCGAAACCAGAGCCCTCAGTACAGGATCTGATGTTTGGTGGTCTAGATCCAAAAAAACGGAGATCCTTTCCACTAAACAGTAGCATCCAAGGCCTTATAGACAGAGAGTGGAAGAAGCCTGAAAAAAGAGGCTCCTTACCCCAAGCGTTTAAACGGAGATATCCCTTTGAAGATCCCCTGACGGGTAAATGGGATAAGGCCCCGAAGCTGGATGCAGCAGTGGCGAAGGCTTCTAAAAAATCCTCCATCCCATTTGATGATATGGGGTCTTTGAAAGATCCACTAGACAGGAAGGCAGACTCCTTCTTGAAAGGCACATGGGAGATGTCGGCAGGTGCCCTGAGGCCGGCAGTTGCAGCCACTTGCGCAGCCAGGTCATTGATGGTCTGGCTAGACCAGTTAGCTTCCCAGTTAACAGATGGAACCTCCAGGGGGACAATTCGGAAGGCCTTGCCAATAATAAAGAATGCGGCGGCTTTCCTGGCTGATTCCTCAGCGGACTCAGTAAGAATGGCTGCCAGAGCGGCAGGGCTGTCTAATGCAGCACGAAGGGCATTATGGCTGAAATGTTGGCCGGGCGATATTCAAGCCAGATCTCGCCTCTGCTCCATTCCGTGTGACGGCGAATATCTTTTTGGCCCGGTCCTGGACGAACTTTTAGAAAAGGCAGGGGACGACAAGAAAAAGTTTCCCAGTCTATCAACCCCTTCCTATAAAAGACCTTTCAGCAGAAGGAGGTTCAGCTACCGAAGGTCGTCCAGGGAACGAGCCAAATGGGATGAAAAGAGGCGAAGAGGTACAGGGTTTATGTTTAGAGGTCCACCTAGGGAAACAAAAAAACCCTCGCAATGACTAGCAATGCCGGTAGGAGGCAGATTGAAGGCCTTCTACCCGGCCTGGTCGGAAATCTCAAACAGTAGCTGGATCCTTAACATCATAGCTACAGGGCTGCGGTTAGAATTCTCCTTGGTACCTTGGGATAACTTTAAAATTACCCCACTCAGGTCATCGCCATCGGAGCAGGCCGCTCTAGAGTTGGAGGTTCAGGAGCTTTGCGCTAAGAATGTCTTAGTGGAGGTGCCAGAAGCAGAGCGGGGTAAGGGGTTTTACTCCCCTCTGTTTTTGATCCATAAACTGGATGGGTCTTTTAGAACAATTATTAATTTGAAAGCCCTCAATAAATTCCTGATTATTCACCCATTTAAAATGGAAACGGTCAGCTCAGCAATAAAGCTTCTGTTTGAAAATTGCTTTATGGTGGTGTTAGATCTGAAAGACGCTTATTACCACATACCGATCCATATGGAGCATCAGCGTTTCCTCAGAGTAGCAATCCAGATGGGGGAATCACTGCGACATTTTCAATTTAGCGCCCTTCCCTTTGGCTTGGCGGTTGCCCCACGAGTATTCACTAAGGTTATGTCGGAGGTCATGGCCCACTTACGTGAATCAAATATGCTTATAGTCCCCTACCTTGACGACTTTCTTATTATAGGAAAGACGGCAGAGCATTGCCTAGAGCAACTGAAAAGAGCGATTTCTACCTTAGAGCGGCTGGGATGGCTAATAAATACCAAAAAGTCTCGTTTGAATCCGATGAGGGTTCAGCAATTTCTAGGGCTAATTCTGGATTCACAAAATCAGAACTGTAGTTTACCGTCAGACAAGTTAATTCGCTTACGGTACCAGGTCCTAAACGCTTCCAGTAACCCCTCCATGTCGCTTAGGAAGGCCATGTCTCTTTTGGGCTCCCTCTCGTCCTGCATTCCCGCGGTTCGGTGGGCCCAATTTCACACAAGGGCACTGCAAGCTGAGGTCTTGCTGTATCAAAATTTGCTAGGTGGTTACCTGGAAGGCCAGCTATCCTTGTCCCAGGCTGCTATAAGATCCCTGGATTGGTGGAAGAATGAGACAAACCTGTCTAAGGGGGTTCCCTGGGAATATGACATATCCCGAATAGTCACAACAGATGCTAGCCCCTCTGGGTGGGGGGCTCATATAGGGGGACGTTATGGTTCAGGGCTCATGGGAGCAGGATCAAATTCAAATGTCTTCTAATATGAAGGAATTAGCAGCGGTAGAGCTAGCGATTAAAAAACTCCTTGTCTATCTACAGGGTCACCACGTTCGAGTGCTCTCCGACAATCGGGTCACAGTCGCATACATCAACCACCAGGGTGGTACTCGTTCCGGTCCTCTCATGGAAGTGGCAAGGCGCCTACTTCAGATAGCAGAACGACACTTTCTTTCTCTAACGGCTCTACATATAATGGGAGAAGAAAATACCAAGGCGGACTTCTTAAGCCGCAATCTCCTGAGCCAAGGAGAGTGGTCATTAAAGACTTCCATCTTCGACCTAATTGTGCGGAAATGGGGTCTACCGGAAGTAGATCTCTTTGCTACCAAAAGCAACAGGAAAGTGAGACAGTTCTGCTCTCTGAATCCCAAAGAACGCCCTCTGGCAGTGGACGCTCTTCTATTACAGTGGGATTTCAATCTAGCCTACGCCTTCCCTCCCCTGTCCTTACTCCCCCTAGTATTGAGGAAGGTCAGGAAGGACAGGGCAAGGATAATATTAATCGCTCCTTTTTGGCCCAGGAGGGCATGGTTTTCATGTCTCAGAAACATGTCGATAGCCGACCCGTGGGTCCTGCCGGACATTCCCGATCTGCTCTCCCAAGGTCCAGTCTACCATCCTCGAGTAGCGGGCCTCCACCTGACGGCGTGGATTTTGAACGGTCGCTGCTGACAGATAAGGGGTTTTCTGCTAATGTAATTAATACTCTCCTTAAAAGCAGAAAAGAGGTTACAACTAGGATCTACGCTAGGATTTGGAAGAAATTTCTTCAGAGCTCGGCGGTTGTAGCAGGGGACACAACACTGATAACCCAGATTCTAGAATTCCTACAAAAGGGTCTGAACTTAGGTCTCTCCACAAGCACCCTTAAGGTGCAAGTTTCAGCTTTGGGGGCACTCTTTAGTTGCAACATCGCAAATAATTACTGGGTCAGTAGATTCATTAAAGCTGCGGGTAGGTCGAGACCCATAGTGAAGGTGAGAATCATGCCATGGGACTTAAATCTTGTTCTCACTGCTTTAACAGAGCCCCTTTTGAACCTATATCAGCAGCACAATAAAAATTCTTTCCCTTAAGACCGCTTTCCTGGTAGCATTAACCTCGGCTAGGAGGGTAAGTGACATCCAGGCACTATCTAGACTATCTCCTTACACTCAGGTCCTGAATGACAGGATAATACTTAGACCGGATCCGGCATACCTACCTAAGGTGTCTTCCGCTTTCCACAGAACACAGGAAATTATTCTCCCTTCGTTCATCCCTAATCCATCTAATCAAAAAGAGATGAAACTTCATACTTTAGATGTTAGAAGATGTCTGCTGCAATATTTGGCAGTCACTGATCCCTGGAAAAGGGACAATGCATTGTTTGTCTCTTTTCAAGGAATTAACAAAGCTCATTGGCCAGATGGATTAGGGAAGCAATTTCTCTGGCATACACCTCGAGGGGCAAGCAGCCACCTGAGAGGCTAAGGGCGCATTCCACTCGAGCTGTGGCGACTTCATGGGCAGAAAGGGCAGAAGTCTCGATTGACCAGATATGTAAGGCAGCTACGTGGTCTTCTCCACACACGTTTTACACTCATTATAGATTAGATTTGGGTGCTTCCTCAGACCTTTCTTTCGGACTAAGGGTGCTGCAGGCAGTAGTCCCTCCCTAAGTAGTTATTACTCTCTGTAATTCTCTCTGTAGTGCTGTCATGGACGTTCGAATAAAGTCTAAGTTACTTACCGTTAACGGTATTTTTCGAAGTCCATGACAGCACCCTTACATTCCCACCCAGGTTCTATGTGCACTTCTTCCGCTTATGTAGTCCACATGTAATAAACAATTGATTAATGTTACTGTGTGATGCATAAAATTTTTTTGCTGTATACCATTTAACCTTGATGTCCTCTTATGCTCTGTAATCCAACTGATGTGTGGGAGAGGTGCCGCCCTTTTATATCTGTAGGTTTCCTGTTCCTAAGGGCGGGATCCCCTCTCTCTCTGTAGTGCTGTCATGGACTTCGAAAAATACCGTTAACGGTAAGTAACTTAGACTTTCACGACATCTCCAACACTGTCCATCACACTTTTCCACCCACATGTCCCCTCGGGCCTGAACCCGCTTATCAGCACACCCCATGTCCCCAACAGCTGGAACGCTCTTACCGGGAGAGTTCGGCGTCCAGGAACTCTGAAGTGACGACCTCTCAGACGGCTGGTCACAGAGGCAGTCTTTGGTAGCGAAGGCCCTCTCCCTCAGGCTGACCAGACGAATGGCGTCCTGGTGGTCTCGTTGTCCGACCTCCGGCTGTACCTCAGGAGGATGTGCGCGGGTGTAGCGGTCCACTATCACCTCCTTGACCCCATGAGCAGGGTTGCCGACGGCAGACTCCCAACTGCATCTCCAGTCATGGACTCCCCTGATGGACTGCCACCGTAACACCCAGCCGGGCAAGAATCTCCGCTTTCAGCTTGGCATAGTCTCTGCTGTCCTGCTCGCTCAGGTCAGCATAGGCCTTTTGGGGTTCTCCAGTCAGATAGGGTGCGACCACCATGGCCCATTCAGATAGTGGCAGGTTCTCCTTCTCTGCCAGTCCCTCAAATATAGTGAGATATGCCTCCACATCGTCATGAGGCGTCATCTTTTTCAGGGTCCGTCTTACCGCCTTCTTTACAGCGGACAATGCAGGTGACTTTGCAACATTACTTTGGGACGATGCGCTGCAAGTCTTTTGTAGTGCTGCAACCTGCTCAAAAAACAACCGGTTAGTCTCCTGTAGCTGCTGCTGCCACCTCTGCTGGGCCCGCTGCAGGCGCTGCCGCTCCATGCTCTGCAGGTGCATGCTCTGCTGGGCCTGGACCAGGTGCTTAATGAGCGCCTTCATACTGTCATCCATGCTGTCAGACTTCTCTGTCTCAACAACGGCAGTCTTATGTTGCACATTAACTTGCGCCATTTGTTTATTCAGCTTCTCCAGGCTGTCATCCCTACTGTCAGACTTCTCTGTCTTAACAACGGCAGTCTTCACTCAAGACATACACACTCCACAGTCTTTTCCACAGCAATTTCAGCTTTGCTGTGCAGACACTTTTTTTTTTTCTGCAAACTCTATTAGGGCCACTGTCTCTTTAAGACTGCTCCAACAGACGTTTCTTTTTTCTGACACACTTTTTTTTCCTCTGCTGCTGCTTCAACAGACTTCTCCCTTATTGCTGTCTTTAGCCACTGTGCTGCACGCACATTCTAGTACCAATTGTAAGCTTTTCAGGGGATATAGCTCTGGGATCGCCGTCTTGGGGAGACGGAGTGGCATAAAGAGTCCATTCACAGACAGCAGTTCTGGTAAAAACTGGCCGCAACCAGTTTTATTAAAGTCCACAGCAAACAGAACATAATCAAAACCAAATCATAAACATAAACCTGGGCTTCTCCAGCCACTTACTACACTTAGATAGATTTCCCTCACTAACAGGGACCAGACTCTAACAGCCTGGGCCAAAACAACACATTATATTCAGCATTACCAGCATGGTTTTTCCTAGAATCTCCTCTTTGTGTCTGAATGGCACACCTCGCATCCAGACTGAGAGAGTTCTCCTCCTATTCAGCAGCTATCAGCATGGATTTTCACAGAGACTACTCCTGTGTCCGGGGTACATCGAGCCCCAGACTGAGACAGCTCCACTCCTGGAGACTCCTTCTGTGCCTGGACTCCGTGTCCAGACTAAGCGAGCTCTCTGTCTGTGTTTGCAGACACCTACTTCTGGTTTCCTAATTAACACCTGAGTGGTTTCAGGCCTGAGCTGCAAGTGTGTACTGAATGTAAGGTGTAGTGACCTTTCTCTACCACTAGGTTTACAAAGCCATACATTTCCCTTATACCAGTCAGCAAAGTATCTAGGTGAAATGTACACCCCATTCAACACACATACCCTCACTGTCTCACAATATATATATATATATATTTTATATATATATATATATATACAGTACAGACCAAAAGTTTGGACACACGTTCTCATTCAAAGATTTCTCTGTATTTTCATGACTATGAAAATTGTAGAATCACACTGAAGGCATCAAAACTATGAATTAACACATGTGGAATTATACATTACACTTTACAAAAAAGTGTGAAACAACTGAAAATATGTCTTATATTCTAGGTTCTTCAAAGTAGCCACCTTTTGCTTTGATTACTGCTTTGCACACAGAAAAGGTGAATGGATGGACTCTACATGCCAGGTTCCCACCGTGAAGCATGGAGGAGATGGTGTGGGGGTGCTTTGCTGGTGACACTGTTGGGGATTTATTCAAAATTGAAGCGGTGAGCGGTCCAGCTCACCCCAAACCATCTCGATTGGGTTCAGGTCTGGTGACTGTGGAGGCCAGGTCATCTGGCGTAGCACCCCAACACTCTCCTTCTTGGTCAAATAGCCGTTACACAGCCTGGAGGTGTGTTTGGGGTCATTGTCCTATTGAAAAATAAATGATGGTCCAACTAAACGCAAACCGGATGGAATAGCATGCCGCTGCAAGATGCTGTGGAAGCCATGCTGGTTCAGCATGCCTTCAATTTTGAATAAATCCCCAACAGTGTTACCAGCAAAGAACCCCCACATCATCACACCACCTCCTCCATGCTTCACGGTGGGAACCAGGCATGTAGAGTCCATCCGTTCACCTTTTCTGCGTGCAAAGCAGTAATCAAAGCAAAAGGTGGCTACTTTGAAGAACCTAGAATATAAGACATATTTTCAGTTGTTTCACACTTTTTTGTAAAGTGTAATGTATTAATTCCACATGTGTTAATTCATAGTTTTGATGCCTTCAGTGTGATTCTACAATTGTCACAGTCATGAAAATACACAGAAATCTTTGAATGAGAAGGGTGTGTCCAAACTTTTGGTCTGTACTGTATATATAATTAGTTCATACACTTCTACATAGTGTAGTAGCCGCTAATTCAATTACCGGCTTTTGTGAAATTACAGACCCGACATGAAATGACACATGGTTTACATACAGTTAACCATGTCATTTCATGTAGTTTGATATATGGTTTTCACTAACAATTACATGAGTGTATGTGTGCAAAATTTCACACATGTAGGGGATAAATAAAGGTGTAAATTCGTTGAAAAAATTGCTTGGGCTCCCGCGCTATTTTCTCAACCAGACAGACAAAGCCAGCGAGTGGGGGCAGATAATAGCCTACGGAGAGTGCATTTATTTTGTGCCACCCCAGAAAACTGAAATCTGTAATTGATGTGCCCTTTCTGGCACTTTGCCTGTCTGTTCCCATTGCCCTGTAGTGGTTGCGAATGGGTTAATAATGGGTTAAAGCCACCTTGCTATTGAAAGGTGACTTTAAGCCAGGTTATTAATTGAGAGTTGTCAATTAGAAAGCTATCAATTATTAATCCTATTGAAGGAAAAAAAAAAAACAACCAGAGGAGAACAAGGCTTTATCTGGCAGCTTCCAGCAACATGCTTCAAGTTTTAGTAGGGTGTGGGGCTTTTCAGTTGGTGGATGCAGTGAGCAGATTACTCCAGCTGGACAGCACATACATTCATACTACCAGACTTTATAGTACTACTGGTCCCAGGCACCCTAATCTTAGTGGCTGGACAGAGCTTCAAATTGTCACATCTCCACTACCAGCGCTGGCTGCAGAATGAATAAGGTGGCTCCTGGTGACAGAAGCAAACGTCGCATGGCAGGTTCCAGAGGAGATGGGACACACCATTTGCAGTAGCCCTAATACGACAAAATGACAGAGAACCAGAGCAGTAGAAATCCCCATAATGTGACTCCATTTTTGAAATTAGAAGTCTCAGTGAATTAATCTCTAGGAGTAGTGACTATTTTAACTCCATAGCCATTTTATGGAAATCAGTACACAGCGGATGTTGGAGAGTGAAAATTGCACATTTGCCATTTTATTTCCCAATACATTGTGCTCCAGGAGACACACATACCGTAAATTAAGTGGGTTCTTCTTACTATAGTAATGCCAAATACATAGATGCTAATTGTGGTTTGGGCACACTGCAAGGCTCAGAAACGGGGGAGATATGACTTTGGGAGAGCAGATTTTTCTGGTTTGCTTTATGGAAGCCATGTTACTTTTCAAGAGCCTTTGAGCCACTAATAATGTTTAAACTTCTGTTTTACGTTGACAGATGATGGACCTTAGTGGAGACTTGTTTTTTTTTTTTTTTAGATGAGTAGAAGTTTTAATTGTATAATTTTCAGCTACATAACATTGTTTGGTAACTTGATATTCCATATTTGGGAGGCAGAATGAACAAACAGTTGAAAACCACGCTTCACTGGTTCATCATATGAGGTTTTCTATTAGACTGTGAACTGTCATTGTCTTGGTGAATAATTCAATATTTTTACATAAGTTGCCATTTTTAAAGACCGTTTAACTAGAAAATGTTCAAAAATTTATAATTCTAGGATGTTTTATTCAAAAATAATAATTGGTTTTATTCTTGGCAGATGACTGTACCAGGAGATCAGAGGGACAGCTGACATTTTCCATTTTTCAATCTGGTGATCTTGAGATTCCACAGGACACTATTGAAGTAAATGCAGTTACTCCAGATATACCATCAGCCCTTCACAGCAAAGATCCTTCATCTGATCCTTTGATACAAGTGCTATCTTTGTCACCGACTACTAAGGAAAATCAAAGTCACAAAAGTTTTCCCCTTGAAAAATCTTTTCTTAAACATCAAAAAGTTCACACAGTGGAGAGAAGATTTTCTTGTTCCACGTGTGGGAAATGTTTAAACCTGAAATCAGATTTGGTTAAGCACCAGAGAATTCACACAGGGGAGAAGCCTTTTTCCTGTTCAGAATGTGGGAAATGTTCCAACCATAAATCAGATTTGGTTAAGCACCAGAGAATTCACACAGAGGAGAAGCCTTTTTCCTGTTCAGAATGTGGGAAATGTTTCAACCAGAAATCAGATTTGGTTAAGCACCAGAGAACTCACACAGGGGAGAAGCCTTTTTCATGTTCAGAATGTGGGAAATATTTTAACCAGAAATCAAATCTTATCCACACATCAGAGATTTCACACAGGGGAGAAGCCTTTTTCATGTTCAGAATGTGGGAAATGTTTTAACCAGAAATCAGATTTGGTTAAGCACCAGAGAATTCACACAGGGGAGAAGCCTTTTTCATGTTCAGAATGTGTGAAATGTTTTAACCAGAAATCAGATTTGGTTAAGCACCAGAGAACTCACACAGGGGAGAAGCCTTTTTCATGTTCAGAATGTGGGAAATATTTTAATCAGAAATCAAATCTTATCACACATCAGAGATTTCACACAGGGGAGAAGCCTTTTTCCTGTTCAGAATGTGGGAAATGTTTCAACCATAAATCAGATTTGGTTAAGCACCAGATAATTTACACAGGGGAGAAGCCTTTTTCCTGTTCAGAATGTGGGAAATGTTTCAACCATAAATCAGATTTGGTTAAGCACCAGAGAATTCACACAGGGGAGAAGCCTTTTTCCTGTTCAGAATGTGGGAAATGTTTCAACCATAAATCAGCTTTGGTTAAGCACCAGAGAATTCACACAGGGGAGAAGCCTTTTTCCTGTTCAGAATGTGGGAAATGTTTTAACCAGAAATCAGCTTTGGTTAAGCACCAGAGAACTCACACAGGGGAGAAGCCTTTTTCATGTTCAGAATGTGGGAAATATTTTAACCAGAAATCAAATCTTATCACACATCAGAGATTTCACACAGGGGAGAAGCCTTTTTCCTGTTCAGAATGTGGGAAATGTTTCAACCATAAATCAGATTTGGTTAAGCACCAGAGAATTCACACAGGGGAGAAACCTTTTTCCTGTTCAGAATGTGGGAAATGTTTCAACCATAAATCAGATTTGGTTAAGCACCAGAGAATTCACACAGGGGAGAAGCCTTTTTCCTGTTCAGAATGTGGGAAATGTTTCAACCATAAATCAGATTTGGTTAAGCACCAGAGAATTCACACAGGGGAGAAGCCTTTTTCCTGTTCAGAATGTGGGAAATGTTTCAACCATAAATCAGATTTGGTTAAGCACCAGAGAATTCACACGGGAGGAAGCCTTTTTCCTGTTCAGAATGTGGGAAATGTTTTAACCAGAAATCAGCTTTGGTTAAGCACCAGAGAACTCACACAGGGGAGAAGCCTTTTTCATGTTCAGAATGTGGGAAATATTTTAACCAGAAATCAAATTTGGTTAAGCACCAGAGAACCCACACCGGGGAGAAGCCATTTCCATGTTCAGAATGTGGGAAATGTTTTAACCTGAAATCAGATTTGGTTAAGCACCAGAGGCTTCACACAGGGGAGAAGCCTTTTTCATGTTCAGAATGTGGGAAATATTTTAACCAGAAATCAGATTTGGTTAAGCACCAGAGAATTCACACAGGGGAGAAGCCTTTTTCATGTTCAGAATGTGGGAAATGTTTTAACCAGAAAACAGATTTGGTTAAGCACCAGAGAATTCACACAGGGGAGAAGCCTTTTTCATGTTCAGAATGTGTGAAATGTTTTAACCAGAAATCAGATTTGGTTAAGCACCAGAGAACTCACACAGGGGAGAAGCCTTTTTCATGTTCAGAATGTGGGAAATGTTTTAACGAGAAATCAAATTTGCTTAAGCACCAGAGAACTCACACAGGGGAGAAGCCTTTTTCATGTTCAGAATGTGGGAAATGTTTTAACGAGAAATCAAATTTGCTTAAGCACCAGAGAACTCACACAGGGGAGAAGCCTTTTTCCTGTTCAGAATGTAGAAAATGTTTTGCTAAGAAATCATTTCTTCTTAGTCACCAGAGCAGTCACACAAGGGAGAAGCCTTTTGATGTTCTCAATGTGGGAAACCTTTTACATGGAAATCAATTCTAAATAAACATCAGAGAAGTCACACGGGGAGAAGCGGTTTTCATGTTGAGAATGTTGGAAATGTTTGAAATGAAAATGTTATCTTCAAGAGTTTGTCTACTAGTAGGATATCCTTTTGTCATTCCTGATGTTTGGCCTCGATAAAAATATCACTCACTTACCTCCGTGGTAGGGCAGTTCCAGTGGCATTGGCACTTTCTTTCCCAGGGCACATGTGAGATGTTACATCACATGAGCCCTACGCCCAATAAGTGTCAGTTTCACTGTCCCTGCCATGGGAAGTATTGAACATCAACAGGATGCCAGGCCTGCAGCTATTCTGACTTCCTCTTATTGTTTGTTATTTGTCGTCAGGTGGAGACAGTAACACCAGTACTGATTGGGTGCGGTGCTTACGTTACATAACAACCTCACATGAGCCTCAGAAACACAAGTGCAGGCACCGCTGTAATGGCGTTGGCACAGGAGCTGAGT
>JARQOD010003174.1:0-68033 GCA_033576555.1 Oophaga sylvatica | reverse complement strand
CTGCCCTATTGGGAAATTGTTTTTCCCAGACCGGTGGAAAAAGAGTGTGATGTCTGAGATTCATTGTTCCGCGTTGGCCGGTCATCCCGGAATTTTTGGTACCAGAGACTTGGTTAGTCGGTCCTTTTGGTGGCCTACTTTGTCTCGTGACGTCAGGGAATTTGTGCAGTCCTGCGGGACTTGCTCTCGCTCCAAGCCTTGCTTTCGCTCTAGTGGTTTGTTGATGCCATTGCCTGTGCCCAAGAGACCATGGACCCATATCTCTATGGATTTCATTTCCGACCTCCCTGTTTCTCAGAGAATGACCGTTATCTGGGTGATTTGTGATAGGTTTTCCAAAATGATACATCTTGTGCCATTACCTAAGATGCCTTCCTCCTCCGAATTGGTGCCTTTGTTCCTTCAGCACGTGGTTCGGTTACACGGCATTCCTGAGAACATTATGTCTGACAGAGGAGTCCAGTTTGTTTCTAGATTTTGGAGGACTTTTTGTTCTAAACTTGGTGTTCAATTGTCTTTCTCCTCGGCTTTTCATCCTCAGACCAATGGACAAACTGAGAGAACAAACCAGACATTGGAGACTTATCTGAGATGCTTTGTGTCTGCTGATCAAGATGACTGGGTCTCTTTTTTGCCTTTGGCTGAGTTTGCTCTTAAAAATAGGGCTAACTCTGCCACTTTGATGTCTCTATTTTTCTGCAATTTTGGGTTTCACCCTCGATTTTCTTCGGGACAGACGGAGGCTTCTGTCTGTCCAGGTGTTGACTCTGTTGTGGAGCGTATGCAGCAGATTTGGGACCAGGTAGTGGAGAGGTTGTCCCTCTCTCAGAAGAGGGCCCAGCGGTTTGCCAACCGGCATAGGACTGATGGTCCTCGGTTTGAAGTGGGGGACTTGGTCTGGTTGTCCTCAAGAAATCTCCCTATGAGAGTTGCATCTCCTAAGTTTAAGCCTAGGTTCATTGGACCTTATAAGATCATGGAGATTCCTAATCCTGTTTCCTTTCGTTTACTTCTTCCAGGGACATTTAAGATCCATAACGTGTTCCACAAGTCCTTATTGAAGAGGTTTGTCGAGCCAGTGGTTCCTATGGCTGCACCTCCTGACCCTGTTTTGGTTGAGGGCAATCTGGAGTATGTGGTTGAGAAAATATTGGATTCTCGTTTTTCTAGACGGAAACTCCAGTATTTGGTTAAGTGGAGAGGTTATGGTCAGGAGGACAATTCTTGGGTGTTTTCTTCGGACATCCATGCTAGGAGACTGATCCGTGCGTATCACAGAGCTCATCCTGACCGACCTGGTTGCCCAAGTGAGAAATCGGTGACCCCTCCTCAGGGGGGGGGTACTGTTGTGAATGTGTTAAAAATGAGTTCTGAGCAGAAGCTCCCTCTGGTGGTTGCAGACAGTGCTGAACCAATTAGTGAAGATTGGCAATCAGGAGTTACAGACTGGTCTTATATAAGGGAGGTTCCCTCCCATCAGGGTTGCCGGTGATCAATTGTTCTTGTCTCAACTTGATTCCTGGTTCACTTGGATGCTTGCTGAGTCTTGCCTGCATCTCCTGCTCTCAGATAAGAAATTTTCTGTTTTTTATTTTTGTGCTTGCTTTTTGCTTTGTTTCCTGCACTTTTGTGGAGGTCAGCCAGGTCCCCTCCGGGGGCTTGTGCTCCTCTCAGTTTGTCTGAGCCACTGTTGTTTGTTCTTTTGCCTTTTCCAGTTTTTTTTTCAGTGGCTGCGGCTTAGTTTTGTTACACCAGAGAACTAATTTATGTGGTAGAGGTCGTGTGATCTCAGGTGTTTTTGCAATTAGTAGAGTTGGTACTTTTTAGGGTTTTTTGGGATTGCAGTAAGTGTCCTTCCTATCCTTTTCTGTCTAGGAAGATTGGGCCCCAACGTTTGCTCATACTATTTTCTGTCTGTGTCTGTATTTCCTCTTGTCTAACCGCCATTACATGTTTGGGGGCTTCCTATGTTCTTTGGGGATCTGCTCCGGGGCAGATAGCTTTCCTATTTCTATCTTTAGGTGTAGTTAACCTCTCAGGCTGTGACGAGGCGTCTAGGACCAACATAGGTACGCTCCACGGCTGCCTTTAGTTGTGGTGGTTAGTCAGGGTACTGCAATCCAGTAGATTCCAACCTCTCTGGTGTATTGCCGTTTTTGCTTGCTCTCCTCAGCTACCAAATCATAACAGGAGGCCTTGTTCTTTCACTTTTGGTGTTGATGGAATAGCATCTACATGTGTTGGACTTTCACGTAGGAAAGATTGTGTAACCACAGTTTCTGTATGTGTTAAGGAATGTTGTATTGTGAATAGAGTTTTAATTAGTAATATTGAGGCCTCGCTACAAAATTCTACTCTGACCCTACGCTTAGGAAGACAAATGTGTGAAACTAGTGTAGATATTGTGACCCCATGGCAGATTCAAATACTTACTCAGTTTACAAATGAAACTGTACAGGGAAATTGCCGTGTCATGATTGGAAAAGAATGGAGGGATCCCTTTGGTGGAGAAACACCCGGATGGGGGAAATGGGGTGGAGGAAGAAGTCCTGGAGTTGTCATAACCATTTCACAGTGTACCCATTACACCCTAAGACCTTGTCCCTGAAAGTACTATAGATTATCTGGATTTCTTTGTATTGTCTACCAATTACTCCCGTGCAGTTACTCCATACCCTTCATGGGTTAGTATAATATCCCCTCTAGAACTGACACTCCAGTACCATAATTGGTCTAAAACCACAGGAACCGGTCCAGCATGTAAGAAAAAGAAGGTTTTTGCCCGAGTATCAAATCCAATTCGTATTATCAACACTGGCCATTTCATCTCCCTAAATACTCAGTATGGTTTGTTTACATGGCATTTTAATATGTCAGTCTGGGATTTAGCAGAGCATATTCCAGCATGTACCCCTTTCTTAGATGGGTTTAGCATGAATTTCGACAGATGGCTGTCTGCCAGAACGGTATCCACTCGAAACAGAAGATATCCCATGACTGTTAAAAGTAGTGTTACAGGAACAGGAATTAGCTTAGGCCTGGAAACCGGTTTACAAAGGACAAAAAGAGAATGGTATGATACTCTTTTGGGAGGTACTGGTACAGCAGCCGGTGTCCTTAACACGCTAGACATCCAGACCCTCAGTAGTAGACTATCCTCCCTTGCAGCCATTGGAGCTGATGCTGAGAATGTGGCCCTAGTCCAAAGCGCTATTCAAGGCCAAATGATTATAAATAATCAAAAGTACCAAGCTCGAGTGATGGATTATTTTCGGGGTCAGATTAGAACATTATTCAAGGTAACTAGAGAAATTAGTAATGTAACCCAACACGCCCTCGCCTGTATTGCCCTTCAAGGGGAAATGCATACTAATGCTAAAATACTCCTCCAAACTCTCCTGAACGGTCACTGGCCATGGGAAATGGGCCGCTCCTGGCCAGGTATAACTAAATTTGCAAAGAAACATGTTAATTGGTGGAAAATTGGGTGGATGGGTTGTACTGATCTTAATATGGAAGATTGTACCTTTGGTGCCTTAATACCCATCCGAGGTACTGTTCATCCCCTTCTGAGTCAAGTTGATATGGGACTGGTCCACAACAATTTATGGGTTCGGACACCGTCAGATACTTCTGTTAGTTATGTTCGAACTCCAGAGGGCATTCAAAAAATTTCTATTGCCGAATGTGGACAAGAACGTTCTGATTTGGTATGCCCTTATTGAGTCACTAATCCTGTCGAGAGGCGCCCCTGTCGGGAGAATGAGGAGACTACCTGTCCTCTCATTCTAGAGGAACTTAGAGGTCCTCTGTTCTGGCAGTTCAACAATGGCGAGATGTGTCTCCATGTTCCAACAAAACAATATGTCACTTTCCGTACTCCCTCTTGCCTAATTACAGGCCTGGTGCGGCCGGCATTGTACAGTACTACCACACCAATTATTGATATCAGAATTGATGAACAAAAATGGGTCTACCAGCCAGTTATCCTGCTGAAAAGAGAATTCAATGTAACATACCATTCTCCCAGGCTAGCTACTCCTCATCTGTCTATGGTGAGAGGCCAGTATCAAATGATTCAGGATCTAGAGGTTCTGGAACATTTCCAGAAAGTGTACAATCAGACTGGTCAAAGAGCTTTAATCACCATAGCCCACAATAAGGAAAAAATTCAGAAAATCATCAAACAATATGAGGAGGTGAATATCTCTTGGTGGGATGAGATTGTCAAATTTTTCACAGGAAAAGTGCCCCCACTTCGGAATGCCGCAGGCCACTTCTTTACCCATCCCATACTCTGGGCATTCATTCTAGGTGGGATTATTATTGGTTGTTTTCTTTGGATCTGTTGTAAGCAGATATTTCTGCGCCGGAATATTGGCCATGTCGAGGATCTGTGCCGGCTGCAATCCCGCACCCATAATTACACTCCAGTGACAAGATGTTATAGGAGACCCCTTCCACCATAACTGTTGATTCTCAAAGACCCACTCCACCTCCTACCGAGCCAGGTACTGACGGTCCATCTGCCACAACGTCCTGTGTATATGAAGTCATGAAACCCCTCTACCACAATATCCTTTCTCCTGGTATACCTTCTCGTGATAGGCTCGGGTAGAAATTGTACTCTGGACAGAGTACAAGGGGGGGACTTGTAAGAGAATGGTCAGCCATGATATACTCAGCGGCCATGATGAATCAGGAAGCCATCTTGTGAAGAGTTAGAACTCTAGTTTCAACTTATAAGTAGGATTAATAAAATGTATTCTGTGGAGATAGTAAGAAATGAGATCATGTCTAGTGGCGTTCATGTGGATCCAGGGTTGAGTAGGTCAAATAAATATATGGTCAATGTGTGTATGAGATAACTGTTGTTAGGGAAACAAGAACCATTAGAATGTCAAATGCCTAAATTTATGGATATAGACTGGAGGAAGAGAGAATTAAGTGTCTAATGGTAGGAATTTATGGATAGGTCAGTAACTTTTATGTGTTTTTATGGAGTGTGTAGAAGAGTCAATTAATGTGGAAAAAATATCAATTAATGTTGTTAATTAATGTCGTCATACTATGCATATTCTTGTAGATTATGTGAACGCCTTATGCGACAAAAGGCAGGGTCCTAAGATTCCTTTGTTCCACCAGGTATAAAAAGCCACCTATATCTTAGCCCATATTGCTATTACATCCCTGCGAATCTTTGTCCGTCTACATCCTTGTTCTACGTCTATATACTTCAACTCACTGACTCTCTGTAATCTGTCCTGCCGTGAATCTCTGAATATACCTTCAACCTCAGCTTTAAGAGAAGTTTGTTTGCATCGTCTTTTCGGTTCCTCCAGCTCTCAGTAAGGACTTCTCTTACATGTTATATGCTATTAGGGGTACATTATATTCTATGATGGAGGCTGTGTTATATACTATGGGGGCTACATTATATTCTATGGGTGGCTACTAGAGATGAGTGGCTTTGCCTTTTTTAGGGTCGAGTCAGGTTTCATGAAACCCGACTTTCTCAAAAGTCGGGTCGAGCGAAATCGGCCGACTTCACTGAAAAGTGGTGGTTTCGACCGAAACACGAAACCCCACAGAAGTCAATGGGGAAGCAAAGTCGTCATGTAGTAGGGGACAGTAAACACACCTACAGTGCCCATTTCAATGCCAACAACATCAATTCTTATTCCTTAAGTTTGGCAACCTTCATTTACTTTATAACAATAGTACGCATTGAAAATGGGCGGTTATTTGGCTAAAGTTGTGGGTGGGTGGGTGGCAAGGCTGGCTCAGATTTTTTGTGTGCCCCTGGCTAAAAGGTGTCAGTGGGCCCCATGGATGATGCTCCAGTGTATGATGGGCCCCATGTATCATTCTCCAGTGTATAATGCTCCCCATACATTGATCCAAACATTTTCAAAAAAGGAAATACCTCTCCTCGATGGGCACTACTCTACTCAGGACTCCTCAGCGTCACCATCTTCCAGCTGTCTGCACTTGGACTGTTAGGCAGAGGGCGTACAGACGTGACATTATCGCGCTCTGTAACCTGAATGTCACTGTCATGAAACGCGGAACACGTCACAGTGGTGGAGCGGGGAGAGGTGAGTTTTGCAAGTGCTGTGTCCTTAGCAAGCAGGGTGGGCCCACTGGTGGGTGACGGCACTGGCACAGGGCCCCTCATAGTACGCTGGTGTGTCTAACGGTGAGTGGTGCCGCCAGGGCCGGCGTCAGCACCCGGCACACCCGGGCAAGTGCCGGGGCCCTGAGCAGGCGGGGGGGCCCACTCACCGTCTGGCACCCCCGCGCCCGTTAGCGGGGAGAGCGATGTCAGCGCCGCCACTGGGCCCCCCCCGCTTGCTCAGGGCCCCGGCATCAGCTGGCACAATACTTACCTCTCCCGTGCCTCCGGCGTGCCGCCGGCGCTTCCTCTCGCAGCACTGCAGCGCCGCTGAATGACGTCATCATTCAGCGGCCGACTGGCAGAGAGCGCGGATGCTGAACAGGTGAGACGTGTGTGTCTGTGTCTCTGTGTGTGTCTGTGTGTATGTAGTGCGGTGCTTTGTGTGTGTGTGTGTGTATGTGTGTGTGTATGTATGTGAGAGAGTGCTTGTGCTGTAGTGCTGTCTGTGTGTGATGATGGGCAGGCATTGATGATAATGGGGAGGCATTGATGATAATGGGCAGCCATTGATGATGGGGATAAGATGATGATAATGGGCAGGCATTGATGTTAATGGGCAGGCATTGATGATGGGGAGAAGATGATGATGGGCAGGCATTGATGATGATGGGGAGGCGATAATGATGATGGGGAGGCGATGATGATGATGGGCAGGCATTGATGATAATGGGGAGGCATTGATGATGATGGGGAGGCAATAATTATGATGGGGAGGCAATGATGATGATGGGCAGGCATTGATGATAATGGGGAGGCCATGATGATGATGGGAAGGACATGATGATAACGGGCAGGCATTGATGATGGGGAGGAGATGATGATGATGGGGAGGCCATGATGATAATGGGCAGGCATTGATGATGGGGAGGAGATGATGATGATGGGCAGGCATTGATGATGATGGGAGGAGATGATGATGATGGGCAGGCATTGATGATAATGGGGAGGCAATGATGATGATAAGGAGGCAATGATGATGATGGGGAGGAAATCATGATGATAATGGGGAGTCTTTCCACAGCACCCTTTCCTGAGCCGTAACAGTGCAGAACGCAGTACAGCGCAGAGGAGAGCTCCATATTTTGTATGGAGCATTATATGGGGACCAGTATCCTGTATGGAGCATTATATGGGGACCAGTATCCTGTATGGAGCATTATATTGGGTCCAGTATTCTGTATGGAGCATTATTTTGGGTCCAGTATTCTGTATGGAGCATTATATGGGGGGTGACATCCTGCATGGGGTATTATATGGGTGATGAGGGGGAGACTGTGGTGCCCATAATATTGTATGGAGGACTGTACTGTCCAGTCTGTACTGTGCGCTGTGAGGATTTGGCGGTTTTTGAGCTATTGTACAATTTACAATAGATATCACTCATGTAATGGAAGAAGTGAAGTATTTGGCATTGTACTATACCCATATTTCTCTGCTGTATCTGTGCATCATGAATCGTGGTCTGTGTTAAAGGGGCCCACTGAGGCTCTTTCGCCCGGGGCCTATAAAAACCTGGAGCCGGCCCTGGGCGCCGCACATAGTCAGAGACACTTTTTTGTACAATGAGGGGCCCTGTGCCAGTGCTGTTGCCCAAGAGTGAGCCCCCCACCTGCTCAGGGCAACGTCACTTGTCTGTGTGCACAATCTGGATTCCATGGAAGAGCTGCAATTTGAAAAACGCTGTTCTCACCGGCAAATGTTTCCAAGCGGTTAGAGTGGTGTTTAAACCACAATAATTGTTCCCTCGAGCAGTGTAAACCTGTGATATTCTCAGATGAATCATCGTTTACCTTATGTCCGACCTCCATCCGAGTCAACGTTTGTAGCCAGCCAAAAGAAGCATTCCATCCAGACTGCCTTCTCACAACCGTAAAAAAAGGTGGAGGTTCTGTGATGATCTGTGGTGCAATTATGTGTACATCCACTGGGCCAATGATATCCCTTCATGGAAGAATTCATAGCGGCCATTATTTTGTCATTTTGGTCAAACAAGTGCATTCTATGGCTCAAGCACTGTTCCTGGAGGGGAACACCATCTTTCAGGACGATAATGCAGCAATTCATACAGCTAGAAGCGTTAAAGCATGGCACGAGGAACATTGTAATGAAGTCGAGCATGTCATCTGGCCCCCACAATCCGCAGACCTAAACATTATTGAGCATTTATGGTTGATTTAACAGATTCAAGTTAAATGTCTATTTCCGCCACCATCGTCGCAGAAATTACTGTAGGGTGTTTAAACTGAAGAATGTGCTCAAATTTATTTGTGAAACAATTCACACCTTGTCTGAATCCATACCTTGGAGAATTGATGCTGTAATCGCCGCAAAAGGTGGAACCACACCATATTAACTAACTTTGCTTGCTGTTTCCAGGTGTTTCCATTATTTTGGCAAACCCCTGTATGTGTCATCTGGGGAACGTGGTACCAAATCCTTAGAAACCCAGGCATGGTCAATTTTTATGAAGGTGAGATCACTAAAATTTTTTGGCGACAGGCGGGTCCTTTTTTGGATCAGGATTGATCCAGCAGTACTCAGTGAAGACTCTTTCAGATAGCACACTAGCAGCAGGGCAAGCGAGGGCCTGTAAGGCCGGCGTCACACTGGCGACAGAATTGGACGACTGCAATACGATGAAATATCGCATTGCAGTCTGCCCTATGTTAATCTATGGAGCAGCTCCCAGTATCAGATTTTTTGTGGTCCGTTTTAATCGTCCGAGTGCAATCGCAGCATGCTGCGATTGTCACCGATTGTGGGTCGACTATCGCCAATACAAGTCTATGGGAGCGATGAAAAATCGGATTACAAACGGACCGCACGTGTGACTTCCGATTAAATCGCATCACTATCCCAGGTGCCAGGAAATTGCATCAGGATAATTGCCAGGAAGGGCTGACATGCTAATTAGGCTACGAAAATTCAAACCCAAACAGGAAACCGCCTCCACGGAGTCCAGAACCATGGCCAGTCACATCAATGTTGAGATGTTGATCGTTCTGGTCCAGGAGAGACCAGAACTTTGGGACCAGCGGGATCCCAATTATTCCAACCGGTCGTGGAAGGACGCGGCTTGGCGGAGAATATGTGGACAGATGTTTCCTGATTTTGGCGACAGGTCTAGGGAGGACCAAGAACGCATCAGTAAGTAACGTATTGAAAACGCTTACAATACTGTATGACTACTCAGTATCTCCCAACAACAATGTGTTATAATGTCCCTCTAGCCTTATATGTGAAACAGAAATGTGCCCAAAACAACAGTTATGACTGTTGAACCCCCAGTGCTATGTCAGTACTCCAAGCACATTCTAATATTTAGATACAACTGTAATGGTCGCCTACTTAACCTTAAAAATGTGTGCCTACGCTTATGTTTGCGTAGGTGAAGTACTTAATATGTGTCCCTTTTGGTAATGCCATCGCTGTGTCCCAAATAAACGGTCATTATTGTGACACATATCTCATAGAGCTTTGTATGTATGAACCCTTCTAATATTAACTTGTTATATTAGCTACATACAATTTGTAGTGCTGTTGTGTACCCCTAACACGCCAAAAAATGATAATATTGCGGGTGTACGGTACTTCTGTTTTTACTACATTACAAGGGCAGATAAGTATAATTTTGGATTGTATCCGTTACTTTTTCAGTGTCAGATGTTACAAGGCGTTGGCGCAGCTGTAGAGACTGCTACAGGCGAGAGAGACAGCTGAGGGGGCGCAGTGGGGCAGCAGCAAGCAGCAAAAGAAAATATGTCTATTATGATAGACTGAATTTTCTGGCTCCAGCTATGGATTTGTGACCGTAAGTTAATGTCTGTACAAAGTTTATTGCTATATTTTTGTCTAAATTGTAATCAAATTTTTTTTTTCTCTAGCATGGAGTCAAACCTTACAGAGAGAGCCAGCTTCTGACTCAGAGGCAGTGATTGACCCCGTGGGGGATGTTGTGGAGGCTGGGCCATCATCAGCAGCAAGTGCAGCAGCAGCATCACCACCACCACCACCAGCAGTGGAGTCAGAGAGCTTGCCTCTAGAGTCCCAAGACCCTCCCCTCAGCAGCAGCCCTGGTAGGCCCCAGGATGTGGCTTCGCCTCCTGCTGTTGTGTCACGGCGAGCCAGGCGTAGAAGAGAAGGAGTTGGTTCTGGCACAAGGAGGCAGGTGAACAGAGGAGTCCACTGTTGCCCATGATGATGGGGAGGAGGCATTTGGACGCAGTCTGGCTCGGTACCTCAGGGCCATTCCCGTCAGCACAGACTGCGGATCAGAGCTGGGGTACAAATTGTGCTGGAACCCCACCAAATGATCCCAACAACTTCCTAGATTTACTGGAAAGGTGGCAACGTTCCAGTGAAAATCTCCTTCGTTTGTGGGGAACCCAGCAAGGGGAGTCTGCAACACCCTCTGATCAGCCTCCTCCTCATCATCATGCTCCTCCTCCACCCCCTCCTTGTGGACCACAGAGACCAACTCCTCCTCCTCTAAGTGAGTCCTACCAAAGTGTCACACAACATGTACCACACATGGGACACAGTGGCCATTCTCAATATGCCCACTCAACCATACCCAATGTTCAATGCTGGCCACAACATGGGTATGGTCGACATGGGCATTTTGGGGGCTACAGTGTAAGTGGGCAGTCATATTATGACTACCCACAACAGTTCCCAACCTTCCCTTACCCAAACCCCCATACAGAGCAAGCAACAAGCAGCCAGCAAATTGCACACTCAGCCACCACTCATGGTGACACAGTGGCTGGAGAGCAGTCTAGGCAGCCCTCACAATCTGGCCCTCCACCTTCACCACCCCACACCTACCACCAGTTATAGGTGTCATGTATTTATTATTTTTCTGTTGTAAGTTATAAACATTCTACTTTGTTTTAGTGATGCAAAATTCTCTGAAAATATGTTGAATACGGTTTATGACACATTAGTCATTATGCATTATGTTTACAGCGACTAAACATGACAAAATACATAACAAAATGGTTGAAGTCGCATTGATTGTATGTGATTATTTCAATATGTAGGTGTTTATTTAAATACGTGATGGGCTGAGTAACTTACACACAATATGACACCAAAACCAACACAACATATACAATTAAGTGTGGCTAAATGTCTTTATGACAGAGCAACATAGGCACACTACATGTGTACTAATGCCTCCTCTTGCCAGGCAGTAGCACCCTCAGGGGACACAAAATATTGAGTGAACACATCACGTACTTTTAGGGCTGAAGGTGGACGACGGGGATGGATGGGTGGTGACATAGCCATAGACACATTCACAGAGGCTAAGTCACTCACATCTTATGAGGAGCATTCATGGATTCGACAAAAATTATGTAGGACCACACATGCTTTGAGGACCACATTAACATTGTATTCACTGAGTTGAATTGCAGATTGAAGTACCCGCCATTTAGCACAAAGAATTCCAAATGTGCACTCCACCAGACGACGAGCACGTGACAGGCGACAATTAAATATTCTGCGCCGATGGGTGAGATAGCGACGGGGATATGGCCTCATTACATTACGGGTTAATTGAAATGCCTCATCTGCAACTATAACATAAGGCACATGTTCTGGAATAGAGTCTGTAAGTTGACTTGCTGGTGGTAGGTCCAGTTGGTTATTGCGTATCCGCCTACCCATTATGGAAGTATTGAAGACTCTTGAGTCTCCAGTCCTTCCATAGGCCCCAATGTCTACAATTATAAACCTGTAGTTTGTGTTGACCAAGGCCAACAAAACTATGGAAAAATATTGTTTGTAATTTAAGAATTGGGAGCCTGAGTTAGGAGGTTTACGAACACGTATGTGCTTGTCGTCCAGGGCTCCTATACAGTGTGGAAACTGGCAATTTTCGGCAAAACCCTGTGCTATCCTCAACCAGTCACTCATTTTGGGTTCAGGCATGACGTCTTGATGTAGTCTGTTCCAAATTTCAACACAAGTTGACCGCACAATGCCTGAAATTGTTGATCGGCCTATTAAGAACTCTAAGTGCAGAGCAGCGTAGGACATGCCAGTAGAAAGGAACCTGGAACACACATAGAACATGGAGAAATCAGCAACAAAAACAACAAACACAGCATGCACAACACTTAGAATGCTTTAGTTTCTTAGGAAAGATGTGTATCTTCGTACCGTGTTAGCCAGTAGATAGAAAAATAGCCATTAAAAGGTATCAACCACTGAGGACTCTCAAGTCTAAATATTTTTTTAGTTTCTTAGAGCACACATGCTGTAAATGATATTACAAGCCATGCCTTCTGTGGAATACACCAAAGCGAATAATTTAGATAGGTAAGCTTGAGAAATACAGTACTCACATTATAAGTGTACAATAAGTGTGCTACAACACTTGCAAAGTGACTATGTCGAGGCAAACATCATCATAGTATAATAATAAACTTGGCACTCAACTTGTGAATAAAGAAGAAGTTTTATTGCAGTCCAAAACACCAACGTTTCTGTCCAATTCGGACCTTCATCAAAGCACTGCAGTAATTCACACAAATAATAAGAGGTACACATGAATATGATACAAAAAATGAAAAAATGAAAAAACAAGAGAAAGTTTACGTATCCAAGTGTTGGAAGCATCACAAATGGATGTTAAAGAAAAAAAGGATAATTGATATGAAAAAATGCCTACCCGACTGCTTGATGAATATAAGTTCAAATGAAGGTTAGGTTACACTTTGCGTAAACGTTGTATATTGTGGGTTTACTA
This sequence comes from Oophaga sylvatica, assembly GCA_033576555.1. Classification (NCBI taxonomy): domain Eukaryota; kingdom Metazoa; phylum Chordata; class Amphibia; order Anura; family Dendrobatidae; genus Oophaga; species Oophaga sylvatica. Next base: position 55,098 of record JARQOD010003174.1, on the reverse strand, counting down.
GATTACACATGGAAGGAACGTATGGAACGAAAAAAAGAAAAAGGGAGTTGTTTTTAAACAAAACCGAATACGGTGAATGTTGGGAAAAATCACTATTAACATTGAGAAACGAGAGAAGATGACCTACCCATTAACATATGATGGATGCTTATAGTAGAACCCGTGTCCCTGAAGAGGGTCAAAATATATCTATGAGCAAAATTCAATAATATAGTGAACTATTAGTGAGGATGTCCACTTAAGTGAGATGTGAAAAAAATATATAATATAACATAACATAGTACCTGGGCTTGAGAATAAAGAGTTACCAGTATCCAGGGCCGGATTAAGAACATGATGGGCCTGGAGCTGAAGGGGCGGGGCAAGGGGCGGGGCCAAACACGGCAATTCACAAAGGCCAAAAATGTAACGTAAAAGATATAAACAAAGTAAATATATGATACATGCCTAATATAAATACAGTGGATATAGAAAGTCTGTTATGGTTATCGCGCTGATAGTAACTTATGAGGCAAATAAGCAGGGTTATTCACTGAACGTTAAACTGTGTTTTATTGTAAATAAAGCTATAGAACAAAGTAAATATAAATATATGATACATGCCTAATATAAATACAGTGGATATAAAGTATGTTATGGTTATTACGCACGCTGATAGTAACTTATGAGGCAAATAAATACAGATTAAAATCCACAATCCAGGCACAATCTACACGTGCGGACATTGACTATGTGGGTAAATACAGATTATAATCCACAATCCAGGGACTAACAAGCAGCTGGTGGATCACAATCCCCAATCAACCTCCATATTAATGGCAATGGTCCAAGTAATGAGATTATGCGCCGGACAGGTGTGACAATCATCCGCTGCAGCAGTCACTGTCAGAACTCCTAGCATGATGGCGGCCACCATGCCAGAACTTCAGACAGTAGCCACTGATTGGCCACCTGTCTGTATATATGTCAGCAGCACATCTACATATAACATTAATACCTGCGTATATACCAGTACCATGGCTATATATACCAGTTCTGTGTCTGTATGTATGTCAGCAGCCCATCTATAACATTAGTACCTGCCTATATACCAGTATCACAGCCATATATACCAGTACTGTGTGTGTATATATGTCAGCAGCACATCTATGTATAACATTAGTACCTGCTTATATACCAGTACCACAGCTATACATAGCAATAACATGTCTGTATATATGTCAGCAGCACAAGATGTATTATAACATTAGTACCTGCTCCACAGGAACACACAACTCACACCTCAGTATGACGTCCTCCTATAGCAGTTTTTCTCAACCTTCTCAGCCTCAGGGCACCCTGGGAAATAATTAAAGTCCGGCCGATCAGACAAGAATTTGGACAGTCTAAACGGCCCTTAATACTGCCACACATAGCCCCCTTATAGTGCCACACACAGCCCCCTTAATACTGCCACACATAGCCATCTCAATAATACTGCCATACATAGCCACATTAGTAATATTGCGTCAGAGAGGCCCCATACACATATATGGCAACATTGAGAGGCCCATTCTAGTATATGGTGGATATAGAAAGTCTGTTATGGTTATCACGCTGATAGTAACTTATGAGGCAAATAAACAGGGTTATTCACTGAACGCTAAACTGTGTTTTATCGTAAATAAATCAAACTGGTAGAAGAAAATTAAACTACACATTCACTTTTCGTGCTTTTTTGCTTGCAAATTCCTCAATTGCAGAATCAAGATTAAGCTCATTCAGCAATCTATTTTCAATACATAACAGAGAGAGGGCATTTAAACGCTCCCATTCTAGTATATGGTGCAGCATTGAATGTCCCATAGTAATATAGGGCAGCATTGAGAGGCCCATTCTAGTATATAACGCAGCATTGAATGTCCCATAGTAATATAGGGCGACATTGAGAGGCCCATTCTAGTATATAACGCAGCATTGAATGTCCCATAGTAATATAGGGCGACATTGAGAGGCCCATTCTAGTATATAACGCAGCATTGAATGTCCCATAGTAATATAGGGCGACATTGAGAGGCCCATTCTAGTATATAGCGCAGCATTGAATGGCCCATAGTATATATAATGCAGCATTGAATGGCCCATAGTATATATAATGCAGCATTGAGAGGCCCATATAGCGCAGCATTGCATGGCCCATAGTATATATAATGCAGCATTGAGAGGCCCATATAGCGCAGCATTGCATGGCCCATAGTATATATAATGCAGCATTGAGAGGCCCATATAGCGCAGCATTGCATGGCCCATAGTATATATAATGCAGCATTGAATGGCCCATAGTATATATAGCGCAGCATTGAGAGGCCCATTCTAGTATATAGCGCAGCATTGCATGGCCCATAGTATATATAGCGCAGCATTGCATGGCCATAGTATATATAATGCAGCATTGAGAGGCCCATATAGCGCAGCATTGCATGGCCCATAGTATATATAATGCAGCATTGAGAGGCCCATATAGCGCAGCATTGCATGGCCCATAGTATATATAATGCAGCATTGAATGGCCCATAGTATATATAGCGCAGCATTGCATGGCCCATAGTATATATAGCGCAGCATTGAGAGGCCCATTCTAGTATATAGCGCAGCATTGCATGGCCCATAGTATATATAGCGCAGCATTGCATGGCCCATAGTATATATAATGCAGCATTGAATGGCCCATAGTATATATAGCGCAGCATTGCATGGCCCATAGTATATATAATGCAGCATTGAATGGCCCATAGTATATATAGCGCAGCATTGCATGGCCCATAGTATATATAGCGCAGCATTGCATGGCCCATAGTATATATAATGCAGCATTGAATGGCCCATAGTATATATAGCGCAGCATTGCATGGCCCATAGTATATATAGCGCAGCATTGCATGGCCCATAGTATATATAATGCAGCATTGAATGGCCCATAGTATATATAGCACAGCATTGAATGGCCCATAGTATATATAGCGCAGCATTGAATGGACCATAGTATATATAATGCAGCATTGAATGGCCCATAGTTGCGCAGCATTGAGAGGCCCATAGTATATATAATGCAGCATTGAGAGGCCCATGTAGCGCAGCATTGAATGGCCCATAGTATATATAGCACAGCATTGAATGGCCCATAGTATATATAATGCAGCATTGAGAGGGCCTCTAAATGCTGCGCTATATATACTATGGGCCATTCAATGCTGCCCTATATATACTAGAATGGGCCTCTCAATGTCGCCCTATATATACTATGGGCCATTCAATGCTGCGCTATATACTAGAATGGGCCTCTCAATGCTGCATTATATATACTATGGGCCATTCAATGCTACTGATGGAATTTGTCAGTAACCACACACTTTATAACACAAACCTGTGCAGAGACTTCAGGATTCTCCATCTGCTTTCACTGTAATATGGCTGGGATTCTTGTAACAGCACACACACCTCTGCCTGCCTGTCTCTAACTCTCTCCTCCAGACAGGGACCGTCACTACAACAGTGACACTGAACACAGGGCAGGATGCCAATAGGCAAAGCTGTAAGAAGACAGTGCATGGATGAGGACAAGTGAAAGGTGAGCTGTGACTGGCTGCTCTGTGGTCACATGTTCTGCCTTCATTTACATCCTGCTTCTGGATTGGGTGAATGAGATAACACTGTGCTGCTGCCGACTCCTCCCCTACAGTACTTTCAGCACCAGGTTTCCTCTCTCCCCCTCCAGCACACAGTCTCTCCTGGCTCCTCCCTCCCCCTCCACCACCAGGCTGACGTCAGCAGCACAGGGAAGGGAGGAGAGCAGAGAGCCATTAGATAACAAGCGGCTGGCTGGGCCGGGGGATGGGCCTATCTCTAACAAGGGGCCTGGAGCTGCAGCTCCATCAGCCCCTACGTTAATCCGGCCCTGCCAGTATCCACCGGATTAACACTAGTTTAACCTGAGTAATAAACGTTGAATATTTAGGAATAAGATAAATATATATATATCTTTAATAGGTACAGTGATATTATAAATGCCCATAATGGTAATTAACACGTAGGCCATCTATGTTGTGTAATTTCTCTTATAGGTGATAAAGTTAAATATTAAAATAGTGTGGATGAATATAGAACCGCTTACTCTGAATAGTAAGTGCAGTATTTCAAGTGGTTCGCTCAGAAGTGTGGAGGCTCTGCGCAGCCTAATCTAGAAACAAATATGTGGATGTCCGCAGACATAAGGCGCCAAAAAGTGAATCGTATTACCAGTCCCCAAGTGATGAAAAAAGTATCTTACTGGTAGTAATGGTACAAGGGATAGTTCAGGTGCACTCCCAATGCGGTGTCCGCCGCTTGTTGGAGTGAGGTATAGTGCCCACATACGTCTTATTTATGTGCTAGAGGCGGGACGTAAACCGGAAGTGCGTCACTAATGACATCACTGTAAATTTTGCGTTCTCAAATGTGCAGTATAGAGAATGCGATCAGTATTGTGTCGCAAAAGACGTCGCTCCTGCGTTCCTAATTGCCAATAATTAGCGTTCTGAAAGGATTCGTATAGAGACGCATCGCTGATTGCGTCACCAATGGCGTCGCTAGGAAGTGCGTCACCAATGGCGTCACTATTGCGTTCATCTTGTCTAAAATTTGCGTTCCAAGTATTGATGACACATAAGGGGGCGTGAATGAATTCTAATAGCATCCTGTAACAGGCGATTTATGTTCCAGGCGCTTTAAATGAACTAAAATGAAATAGAAATGATATACATAAACTAAACAATAAAAAAATATTTGTTGAGCAGTCGAGTAGGGATATGAAGGAATCCAGAGGTTAGGTAGGAGAGGAATCAGATTGATTGTCAGTATAGACGACTCTGTGAAAGAAAATAATACCATCAATATTGTGATATAAATACTTTGTCAGCATCAATATTAGAAAACTTTATACAGGCAATAACAAATAGTTAAAGATACATATATCATTGGATAGAATGGATCATTAAGAAAAATTGAGTCATTAAATAAAAGAATGCAAATCGTATTCCCTATTCATCCCTCGTGGATGTAACGTCTGTAAATGGTGAATCCAATAAGATTCCCTTTTCTTCAAATGCTGAATACGTGCACCCCCCCCGTCTAGATGGAGTGATTAACTCTATCACCTGAAATTTTAATTGGGAGATAGAGTGTCCCTTAGAGATGAAATGAAACGGAATGGGTAACAATGTGTTCTTGCAGCAGATGGTAGATTTGTGCTTCGAAATTCTATCCTTTATTGGTTGCGTTGTTTCTCCTACGTATAAAAGCCCGCAAGGGTATTTTATCAAGTAGATAGCATATGAGGAGTCGCATGTTGAATAATCTTTGAACTGGAATTTTTTTCCGGAGTGAGGGTGACAGAACGTATCACCTATTATTACATTATTGCATTGATTACAATGCAAACAAGGGTACGTACCCATTTTGGGTTTATGTAGGAATCTCTGTAGTGATTTACGTTCTTGTGTGCCCATGTCCGCTCTAACTAAAGAATCACGAATGTTGTGGGGACGTTTATAACACGGAAGGAAGGGATTCTGAAATTCTTTAACATTAGGATGTGCTGTTTTTAATATATTCCAATGTTTCCTTATGGTATGATGCAAGATATGTACATAAGGATGGAATGTGTGTACCAGGGGAATACGATTCGAAATCGACTTGCGTGAGGCTTCAATTGGCCTTTTAGCCTCGTTAAGTAGATCTGTAGGATAGCCCCGTTCTTCAAATTTTTTATGCATCTCCTCTATCCTTAATTGACTTATTGTGGGGTCTGAAACTATTTGTTGGACCCGATGAAATTGTGATTTCGGAATCGATTTTTTGGTGGAAGGAGGGTGAAGGCTATCATAATGTAGGAGGCTATTGCGATCGGTAGGTTTTGTATATAGGTCAGTTGAGATGACCCCTAAAGCATTCTTGATTACTAAGGTATCCAAAAAGCTGACTCTATCTTGGCTCGAGGTTATGGTAAAAGATAGGCCAGGCCAGGCTTGGTTTAGTGTATCAAAAAACTGATTTAAGGAATCTTGAGTGCCTGTCCAGATACAAAAAATGTCATCAATGAATCTTTTCCATATCAGACAATGGGATTTAAATAGAGAGTTTGGATAAACCACTTCCTGTTCAAAATAAGCCATAAAGCTAAGGGACACTCTATCTCCCAATTAAAATTTCAGGTGATAGAGTTAATCACTCCATCTAGACGGGGGGGTGCACGTATTCAGCATTTGAAGAAAAGGGAATCTTATTGGATTCACCATTTACAGACGTTACATCCACGAGGGATGAATAGGGAATACGATTTGCATTCTTTTATTTAATGACTCAATTTTTCTTAATGATCCATTCTATCCAATGATATATGTATCTTTAACTATTTGTTATTGCCTGTATAAAGTTTTCTAATATTGATGCTGACAAAGTATTTATATCACAATATTGATGGTATTGTTTCCTTTTACAGAGTCGTCTGTACTGACAATCAATCTGATTCCTCTCCTACCTAACCTCTGGATTCCTTCATATCCCTACTCGACTGCTCAACAAATATTTTTTTATTGTTTAGTTTATGTATATCATTTCTATTTCATTTTAGTTCATTTAAAGCGCCTGGAACATAAATCGCCTGTTACAGGATGCTATTAGAATTCATTCACGCCCCCTTATGTGTCATCAATACTTGGAACGCAAATTTTAGACAAGATGAACGCAATAGTGACGCCAATGGTGACGCACTTCCTAGCGACGCCATTGGTGACGCAATCAGCGATGCGTCTCTATACGAATCCTTTCAGAACGCTAATTATTGGCAATTAGGAACGCAGGAGCGACGTCTTTTACGACGCAATACTGATCGCATTCTCTATACTGCACATTTGAGAACGCAAAATTTACAATAGTGACGCCATTGGTACTATGTTATGCTATATTATATATTTTTTTCACATCTCACTTAAGTGGACATCCTCACTAATAGTTCACTATATTATCGAATTTTGCTCATAGATATATTTTGACCCTCTTCAGGGACATGGGTTCTACTATAAGCATCCATCATATGTTAATGGGTAGGTCATCTTCTCTCGTTTCTCAATGTTAATAGTGATTTTTCCCAACATTTACCGTATTCGGTTTTGTTTAAAAACAACTCCCTTTTTCTTTTTTTCGTTCCATACGTTCCTTCCATGTGTAATCTAGTAAACCCACAATATACAACGTTTACGCAAAGTGTAACCTAACCTTCATTTGAACTTATATTCATCAAGCAGTCGGGTAGGCATTTTTCATATCAATTATCCTTTTTTTCTTTAACATCCATTTGTGATGCTTCCAACACTTGGATACGTAAACTTTCTCTTGTTTTTTCATTTTTTCATTTTTTGTATCATATTTGTGTGTACCTCTTATTATTTGTGTGAATTACTGCAGTGCTTTGATGAAGGTCCGGATTGGACCGAAACGTTGGTGTTTTGGACTGCAATAAAACTTCTTCTTTATTCACAAGTTGAGTGCCAAGTTTATTATTATACTGTTACTAGGTTGGGTTCCTACTTGAGCACCTTCTGCGGTAGTGCCACGATATATTCACCGAGGCAAACATCATCAACATATCGTTGACACACATACCTTATTGTTAGGAGAAGGCGTTCCTCTGCAGAAATTGCTTTTCTCATCCTGGTGTCCTGAAATGTGATCCCAGGGCGCACAATGTCAAGCAACATATCAAAGGTAGCTATGCTCATTCGACAATATTGGAAAAACTTCTCTCCATGCCTACGCAGTGACAAATATAGGCGGTGAAAATGCCCTTTAGTTATCCTTCTTGTCAAAAGTGGATGTACCCACATTCTTCTGCGTCTTCTGGGATCTGCTATTACAGGACATGGCTCCCCAAAACGTCAGGATATAACCCAATGGAACAGCACACGCTCAGTGGGACTAAATCTGAGTGTGTCGCTCATGTTTGGATAAAGCAGCTAGATAGCACTAAGCACAACGAACAAAATGACACCAGTGCAAAGGTGGGAGGGTCACAGCTGTAGCAGAGCACTTAAATATAGCTCTGCCTGATGATTTAAATGAGTTTCAGGCCTCAAAACCGTTATTGGTCCTTTTTGGTAAGCTGCAACAAAAAAACGGTGGTCGGATGAAAATCGGATGTTACAAGGTACGGACACATGCGACTAAATCGCATCTTTGAAGGAAAATCGGATGCCAGGCGGATGTGTGATGTTTACATTTTGGTCCGATAATCGACCGACTAAAACGGTCCGATTTTTTGTAGTTGTGTCTGACTCCGGCCTAAGGCATATTGTGGCAATTCAGGCCAGGTGTCCACTTTACAGGGCCAGTAGTGAAAGGGGAATGAATTGTGGGGGAGAACATCGATATGGGATGAAATGTAATTTGTAGACTCACACACAGACGCTCACTCATTATGTACTTGAGCCTAATACAAAAAGCGGATATACGGTACTGTATGAGGACTTTACTGCTGTATACAGTGTAGGGGAAAATTTGAAAAGATGAAAAAGTGTACTGTATCTTCCAGATACCAGGTATAACTAGTATTTTGTAAATATTGGAAGTGTGGGTATATATATCATGAGTCAGACACAGACGCTCCCAGGCTCAGTATGGATTAGACAACAATATAAAAAGCAGTAAAAGCGTAATGTATTGGAAGACTACAGCTGTATACAGTGTAGGGGTAATGGTAACTCTCCGTATATATTTCCGTAATAACAGACATACGCTCACAGCCTCAGTATTGATTACACAAGAATATAATAATTTGAAAAAGGGTACTGTATCATAAGCCAACAGGTCAGGGCCGGCGTCAGCACCCGGCACACCCGGGCAAGTGCCGGGGCCCTGAGCAGGCGGGGGGGCCCACTCACCGTCTGGCACCCCCGCGCCCGTTAGCGGAGGAGAGCAGTGTCAGCGCCGCCACTGGGCCCCCCCCCCGCTTGCTCAGGGCCCCGGCATCAGCTGGCACAACACTTACCTCTCCCGTGCCTCCGCTGCCGCAGCTCCGGGCTCCAGGGGGCGCCTGCAAGCCGCCGGCGCTTCCTCTCACAGCAGCGCCGCTGAATGACGTCATCATTCAGCGGCCGGCTGTGGCAGAGAGCGCGGACGCTGGACAGGTAAGACGTGTGTGTGTGTGTCTCTGTGTGTGTCTGTGTGTATGTAGTGCAGTGCTTTGTGTGTGTGTGTGTATGTGTGTGTATGTATGTGAGAGAATGCTTGTGTGCTGTCTGTGTGTGATGATGGGCAGGCATTGCTGATAATGGGGAGGCATTGATGGTGATGATGGGGAGAAGATGATGATAATGGGCAGGCATTGATGATAATGGGCAGGCATTATTGATGATGGGAGAAGATGATGATGGGCAGGCATTGCTGATAATGGGGAGGCATTGATGATGATGATGGGGAGAAGATGATGATAATGGGCAGGCATTGATGATAATGGGCAGGCATTGATGATGGGGAGAAGATGATGATGGGCAGGCATTGATGATGATGGGGAGGAGATGATGATGGGCAGGCATTGCTGATAATGGGGAGGCATTGATGATGATGGGGAGAAGATGATGATAATGGGCAGGCATTGATGATAATGGGCAGGCATTGATGATGGGGAGAAGATGATGATGGGCAGGCATTGATGATGATGGGGAGGCAATCATGATGATAATGGGGAGTCTTTCCACAGCGCCCTTTCCTGAGCCGTAACAGTGCAGAACGCAGTGCAGCGCAGAGGAGAGCTCCATATTTTGTATGGAGCATTATATGGGGACCAGTATCCTGTATGGAGCATTATATTGGGTCCAGTATTCTGTATGGAGCATTATTTTGGGTCCAGTATTCTGTATGGAGCATTATATGGGGGGTGACATCCTGCATGGGGTATTATATGGGTGATGAGGGGGAGACTGTGGTGCCCATAATATTGTATGGAGGACTGTACTGTCCAGTCTGTACTGTGCGCTGTGAGGATTTGGCGGTTTTTGAGCTATTGTACAATTTACAATAGATATCACTCATGTAATGGAAGAAGAGAAGTGTTTGGCATTGTACTGTATCTATAGTTATCTGTAGTATCTGTGCATCATGAATCATGGTCTGTGTTAAAGGGGCCCACTGTCACGCTGTATAGCAGATATATATATGTGATGTCAGTAATCTATATCAAAAGGGCAACATACTATATAACATGCGCATAGATATATGATAACATAGATTTACCTGACAGAATGTCCAGTGGGTCAAAACGGAATCCGTTATACGCTGTCTCCGGCTAGAGGGTGACCGGGGTCTAAGCTGACCCTAAACTGGGGTCCTAACTAATCCCTCAACCTGGAGGTACTGTTAAAGGTACAGAGGTCCAGGCCACCAGCGTAAACCCTGTCTCCTATCAATCCCTGCCAACTGCATTCTAGTCCTAAGAAGGACCCTGAATACCACCAAAGGGAATGAACAGGTAACGGTCAATGAACAGAAAGACATACAAGAAAGACAAGAAATAAAGTAAATAAAGTCTTACATACAACACTCACACACAGTAGGAACACCTAAGGTCTCAGAGATAAACTATAAGCTATAAGAGTAAAAACAACTAAGGAGCTCTTAGCTTAAGTATTCTCAGAACCGCTCCAGTCTGCTAGACTACATGAATGCTTTCACCGGCGTCTAACACCCAGACTGGCAGGAATATAAAGGAAACTAATTAGAACATAATCAAAAGCAGCCGGGCGAGGCTGGACCTAGTCTTAGCAAAGAGCTAGGTAAAATTAACTCTCTCATTACCAAACACAAAGAAACAGCAGCTCAGCTGTGAGAAGTCAGAATGTGCAATCGCGACGATCTTCGTGGCGATGCACCCATGACAGTACCCCCCCTTCTACGAGGGGCCTCCGGACCCTCATGACCAGGTCTGTCCGGGTAAGTTGTGTGAAAGGTCCGAACCAATCGATCTGCGCCAGCATCAGACGCAGGGACCCACGTCCTCTCCTCAGGACCATACCCCCTCCAATGAACCAAGCACTGAGGGGATCGGCGACTGAGACGTGAGTCAACGATTTTCGACCCATGAAATTCCACGTTATCATTGACCACCACTGAAGGAGGAGGTAGAGGCGACGGTATGACTGGTGCCACATACTTTTTAAGTAATGACTTGTGAAACACATTATGATTTTTAAACGTAGGAGGGAGGTCCAGACGAAATGCCACAGGATTAATTATGGAACTGATCCTGTACGGCCCGATGAATCTGGGACTCAACCTCCAGGAGGGAACTTTAAGTTTAATATTCCTGGTAGACAACCACACCAGATCGTTCACCTTCAGATCTCGACCAGAAACTCTCCCCCTATCAGCCATCCGTTTGTAACGGTTCTCAGTAACCTTCAGTCTTAACCAATCTGGAACTATCAGTCTCCCTGGAAGTCCCACAGGGGCGTCCCCCTGAGCCCCCAATACCTCCCCCTCAAGCTCAGAGCATACAGCTGACACTACAACTCCCTCCTGAGGAATAGGAACCGGATCATCCATCCTCCCGGTCCCTGGGAAAGTACGAGATAAGGCATCAGGAAGCAACTTTATTGAGCAGTCATATGCGCGATGAGGAGGTAACTCTTTACACCCCTCCTCTGAGAACATCTCCCCAAAGTCCTCCATAAAAGGAGGCAAAGTCCTAGGCACAACCGCACCGATGACCGTGCTCATGCAGTTATTCTTGCAAAATTCACCCCACTGGCTTATCTTTCTGGATTGCCAATCAATCACTGGGTTATGTTTAGCCAACCAAGGAAGTCCCAACACAATAGGAGTAGGTAGACCCTCCAACACATAACAAGACAATTGCTCTTTATGTATTGCCCCTACTCGAAGATCTATGTTATGAACAGCTTGTACCAAGCTACCTTGACCAAGAGGTCTAGAATCAATAGAGAGTATAGGGACCGGTTTGGCCAATACACTCAGTTGCATACCATGCACCTGGGCAAACCGAGCGTCCACCAGATTAGCCCCGGACCCACTATCAAGAAAAACAGAAATCCTCTCAGTTCTAGTACCAATCACCACCTCCGCAGGCACGAGAAACTGAGAGGGATTTGGGGACGAAATACACACTCCCAGGTTAACTCCTTGGCTCAAAGAGGTCCGGGATGGACACCCCCCAACAAAATGTCCCTCTCTCCCGCAAAAGAAACACCTTCTAGTCTTGCGGCGCACCGCCAATTCCCTCCTACAAAATGATGTCCCTCCCAACTGCATGGGTTCCTCAGAACAGACCAGGGGAACCTCAGTATAAGGGACTTTAGTAGTAGGTGGAGTCATCACGGGGGGCGGAGTTACCTCGCGTCTTCCCCGAAGTCGTCTATCAATGCGAATAGCGAGGGCCATAGCAGCCTCCAGTGATGGAGGAGAATCATACTGAGCCAACACATCTTTTAATTTGTCAGACAACCCTTGATAAAACTGGCTCCTAAGAGCTGGGTCATTCCACTGAGTATCTGTTGCCCATCTACGGAACTCAGAAGAATATTCCTCCGCTGGACGATTTCCTTGCCGTATTTTACGTAACCTTGTTTCAGCAAGGGAGACTCGATCCGGATCATCATATACCAGACCCAGGGCAGTAAAAAATCGATCCACTGACTGGAGATCTGGGGAGCCTGGAGGAATAGAGAACGCCCAAGATTGAGGGTCCCCTTGTAAGAGCGAGATAACAATTCCCACCCTCTGCTCTTCACTCCCAGATGACCGAGGCCGCAGCCGAAAGTACAATTTACATGCCTCCCGGAAAGTAAAAAATTTGTCCCGCCCACCAGTGAACCTGTCCGGGAGAGCAACCTTAGGTTCAGATCTGGTTTGCTCCGGGGGGGACAAAACCTTGGACTTAATGTCTGCAAATTCCATGGACAACCCCTGCAACTGCCGGGCCAGCTGGGCTACTGGATCCATGACAGCTGGGGAGAATCTTTAGTTGGGCCAGTGAAAATGTCACGCTGTATAGCAGATATATATATGTGATGTCAGTAATCTATATCAAAAGGGCAACATACTATATAACATGCGCATAGATATATGATAACATAGATTTACCTGACAGAATGTCCAGTGGGTCAAAACGGAATCCGTTATACGCTGTCTCCGGCTAGAGGGTGACCGGGGTCTAAGCTGACCCTAAACTGGGGTCCTAACTAATCCCTCAACCTGGAGGTACTGTTAAAGGTACAGAGGTCCAGGCCACCAGCGTAAACCCTGTCTCCTATCAATCCCTGCCAACTGCATTCTAGTCCTAAGAAGGACCCTGAATACCACCAAAGGGAATGAACAGGTAACGGTCAATGAACAGAAAGACATACAAGAAAGACAAGAAATAAAGTAAATAAAGTCTTACATACAACACTCACACACAGTAGGAACACCTAAGGTCTCAGAGATAAACTATAAGCTATAAGAGTAAAAACAACTAAGGAGCTCTTAGCTTAAGTATTCTCAGAACCGCTCCAGTCTGCTAGACTACATGAATGCTTTCACCGGCGTCTAACACCCAGACTGGCAGGAATATAAAGGAAACTAATTAGAACATAATCAAAAGCAGCCGGGCGAGGCTGGACCTAGTCTTAGCAAAGAGCTAGGTAAAATTAACTCTCTCATTACCAAACACAAAGAAACAGCAGCTCAGCTGTGAGAAGTCAGAATGTGCAATCGCGACGATCTTCGTGGCGATGCACCCATGACACCCACTGAGGCTCTTTCGTCCGGGGCCCATAAAAACCTGGAGCCGGCCCTGCAACAGGTGTATACAGTCTTGGGGTAATTGATTGTAAAGCTCCATATATATTTCAGTAGGCAGGCACACAAACACTCTGACAGGCTCAGTCTGGCTACCACCAGAATATGATTAGAAAACTGTTACAGCATCATCCCATTAAAGGGGTATATCTTTTAAAAGTCAAAAAATTTCAATCTCCGTATTTATTTCCTGAGGCACACAGAGACTCTCACAGGCTCAGTCTGGCCAACTCCAGAATATCATTACAAAAACTGTTCCAGCATCATCCCATTAAAGGGGTATATCTTTCAAAAGGCCCAAAATTTCAATCTACCTATATATTTCCTGAGGATTCTAAACAAACAGTGGAGGGCACCATCCACAGCAATAAATACCACAAATGGAAAACACAAATTGTCAACCCGGAGTATGTCAAAATAGGACAAGTAGACTAGAAAGAGAAGAGACATACCATGAACCAGGGACAACATGAATAATACACAATATATAGATTTATTAACATTTGAAGAATCACACCAAAGCAGATTTAAAAACATTTAAAAACAGAACAAAAGGCCCCATAATGGGGAATCGGTCCCTGTACCCACATATAAATACCATAAAGTGCAAATAATGCAAAAATACAAAAATAAGGAAAAACACAGTCATGTGCAAAAATATGAAGATGAAACGCTCCCTCGCCTTAATGGACAAATCAACATGCAGTAAGAAAATTATCATATATGTGTCGCTAAACAAAAAATAGTAAGTACTCCACAAGCACAATATATTTTATTACCTGTAATCAATTAAATACCAACAGGGCTAGAGAGACGGTATACACAGAGCAAATGGATCTCTATAAGTTGCAGAGTGTTAGGAAAAGGGGAGAAAGCATAATCCCCTATGTGTGTTCAGTGTCCTAAATAGACCCAGCCTTACAAATGAACCATATCAAGTGCAAAAGGTGCACAAGAAAACATGCAAAATAGCATATAACCAGCCCATTGCACAGGAATGATAGTGTAGCTAACACTCACTGCATGAGCTGTGAGCAAAAAGGAGACAGCAGTGAAGCAATAAGGGAGCTCATGTGAGGAACATGACCTAGTTACTAGTTACATGACCTAGTTACTAGTTACACGCACATTGCCTTGAGAAAAAGCCTAACCGCGAAACGCGCGTCAGGGGTGCCACGGCCTTGTAAGGTATGATATTGCATTGCCAGCAGTGACTTTTACTCTCTCTCAACTCTTCCCTTGGCACTATTTACATCTATATTACCTTTACTATTGGCTCACATGTCATGTTATGCAATTATGCTGACTACTAACTGCCATTAGGAATTTAGGATATACTGAGTATATTACTGGCTATTTATAGTATTGGTTTAGAGAAATCCTTTGTCTCTTTATATTACATTTGTTAGGATCATTTTTGAAATCCTTCTCAGGAAGCTATTTATACTAGTTCTATTTTTTTGATCCTTTCTCATTTATATTATGTGTATATATTTTTTGTGAGACTTTAGGATATAGCATCCACTCTTAAACCTTGCCTGCCTTCTTCTTAGGCCATTATTTTGCATTTTTGTCCCCATATGCACAATATCTATTTGTAAATGATTTTATTCTTTATTTATAATAAAATTGAATTGATTTTATGGCACATAGCTTCCTTTGTATGGAATAATTTCGATGTGTTGGCAGGACGGAGAGCCGAGTAATTGTACAACATCAGACGACAGAGAAAGGAACATATTTTAAGGAGTCCTGGAAAGGAGTCTTCACAATCTACCTGTGAGTTTGCTGAGCCCCTCACCTGGAGGACACTGTACCAAGCGGGCTTGTGTGCACACCTGAACTCTGAAGCCTTGGAAACTGCACCTGAATGTGTGATCTCAATTTCTGCCTGCAGCACCTAGTACACACTGCTAAATCTAACAGCACCCTTCATGTTCCTTCCAATACATACTTCTGCCCTGATCCAACAAGCGTGGCCTGTGGAGACGAGATATTCTAACTCTGCTGCATCAACACCAGTCTCTGAGGCTCTGCACTGCAGCGCTTGGCAACTTTCAACAGAAAGCAAAGGTGGCGTAAACAGTTCAATCCAAAATCTCATGATCCCATGCAAATATTTCCCCTTTTCATTGGATGCCCAGGGCCACGTACCGTGTCACTGCTGACATGACACATCCCTTTAAGAGACTGTCCCGGTACCGAGGACCACAGTGCCCTGGCGGTCGATCTACTTGCAGGACCCTATAGGGAAAATCGCCAAAGTTTGGATTATGTTTTTGGTCTACATGTGTTGGGGTTCGAATTCCCGCTGCTGCACAGGGGGAGTCTCAAACCAGTCCCGCTGCGGTCTCCCATTAACTCCGTCCGCAGTGGAGCCTGCTCAGCTTAGACGTAGGTCCCAGCATCTCGCCCAGTCTAACAGTGTGCAGAGGATTACTGCTGCTCCTCCAGGCTCTGCTATTGTGGCCAGTACTGGTTAGCGGCGAGCAGACGTCTTTAGGACAAAGTCCTTGTTTTCCCCTTCTGAGCATGCCCAGAGTGAGATCTCTCATTGGAGATCAGGGGTCACATGCTCAGGCACTGCAGCAGCTCCTATTGGTCCGCCAGGAAGGTCCTGTGACTACTGGTGTTCTGGAACAAGTTTCATTGGTTCTTGTTTCTGGCAGGTCCTGTAGCTGTTACTATAAAAGGGTAGCATGGCTGGGCCGCCATACGCTAGTATCAATCTTTATATGCTATGCGCCAGTGTGGTCATGCATGTGTGTGGTTAGGGCCCGGCTGAAATAAGCCTCTAGAATATCGACTTAATCGGTGAGGAGTTTGGTGTGCTAGCTGGTCAGTGTCGGTATCCTGGATGCCCTAGAATACCGGCATAACCGGTGAGGAGTTTGATTGCCGTATTCAGGGCCTGGCGTTCAGACGCCATAGATTGCGGGTGACTCCCGCGAGGACATTAGCGCATGATCACATTCTATGTTCGCTTAGCAGTTAACTGGGTGCCTGACAGGACACAGAAGTTTGTCTCAGCGGCTCTGTGACGCAACAGGGTTCGCTTTCAATGCTAGACAGCGCCCTAGCGTGTTTATTTTGCGACTCAGTTGTGTTAAGTGAGTTCACACACATCGCCATATAGCGCTGCGGCACTCCTTCTAGCGGCTCTGTGGATTAACAGAGTTTGCACATATTGCCACAGCGCGTTACGGCGTTTATTTTGGCGACTCTGCGGGATAACAGAGTTCGCTTCTTGCGCCATTTTACTAGCAACAGGCTCCGCCTGCACCTCTCCACATCATATATTTGGTGCGTTCCGCAGACCCTAACAACATGTATATGCAAGAGAAAAATAGATAAAGTATTTAAGTGCTGGGGCCCAGAGCAAGCATGTTGTGCCCACTTGTGGGCGATGGCACTGGCACAGGGCCCCTCCTAGTACGGAGTTGTGTCTAATGGCGAGTGTACACCCCCACTGTCAGACAGACTTTTTGTACTATGAGGGGCCCTATGCCAGTGCCGTCGCCCAACAGTGGTCCCCTCCACCTGCTCAGAGCACCGTCACTTGGCAGGGTGCACAAGTTGTTGATACCAGACCTGGGGGGGGGCAGGACAGTTAGGGAGGTTTAAAAAATTGCATATGTTAAGCTGTAGGCTGGAGGTTCAGCTGCTGCAAATGGAGGAATTGGAGGAGTACGATCAAAAGGCGGAGAAAGCGAGCCATTATGCTGCCAACCTACGGTATGTGTCATCAGGGAAAGGTGTGACAAAATCATTTGAAATCCATGCATGGTTCATTTTAATGAAGGTTAGATCTTCCACATTTTGGGTCGACAGATGGGTCCTTCTTTCTGTCAGGATTGATCCTGCAGCACTGAACACTCTTTCAGAAAACACACTACCAGCAGGGCAAGCGAGCTCCTGTAAGGCATATTATGCCAATTCAGGCCAGGTGTCCAGTTCACAGGCCCAGTAGTCAAAGAGGAATGACCTGTGTGAGGAACATGGCACACGGTCCGCCACACGGTAGCCCGAGGTATCACGGCGTGTGATCCCACCGTGCTGCAAATGTGACAAAAACGCGCACACACACGACGGCTGCTGCCGTCCGACCCAATAATCTGCAGGGATTTATAATTATCCCACTTCCACTTAGGAACTTGCAGCTCTCTGGCGCCCCCCTTACCCTCAGGTCAGTCAGGGAACTGCACCTAGGATAATTAGTCACCAGACGGGCCACTTGGATGTGTGCTGGCTATTGGGCACGCTGCAGTGAGGGAATTATAATTACTCCGGGCCGCAGCCAGGCAATATACTTATAAAACCCGCTCCGTCACTGCCAACGCCACCCAATAGGTTAACACTTTACACCCCTTCTTTTAGCTGCCACCAGCTACGATTTACTTAATGAACACTTTATCAAGAGGGTCCGTAGCAACCCCAAATCAGTAGCGTAGTACTTCAGGCACGTGCAAATTCGTTTATAGAGCAGGAGAAACAAACTAATAATTTTATAGGTTTATTCCTAAAAATGCAGGCAGTGCTTATAGTTTAAAAAAAGGTAACAAGCTGAGACAATACAGTTATGTACAATGCAGTTAGAAATAAAACAGGATTAAAGGTGAAAATCACTTACATGGTACTTAGATCATTTACAGGCAAGACAGGCTGGGGGAGGAGCCACACGTCATAGTTCATTTGCAGATCTGTTAGTCACGTCATCACAGCCTGGACTGCCTAAGGGGGCTCACCGCAAGACTTATACATGTGGGCTGCTGACCTCATAAAAGGGGATGGTTTTCTGGCCACCTCCCGGGCTACAAGTTATAGTTTGAGCTCTGAAAGATCATAAGGTTCATACCACCTTCTGGGAAACTAGCAGAATAATGGCAAACCTATCAATGATCTTACTTTAAAATGACGGTTCAAATGAGCTCAAACTTGGGTGAGATAGTTCATGGTGCATCCGAGAATCCCATTTCTCGGGTTCTGTTGGAGTTACGGGTTCACCAGTACCACGGGAACGACGCGTGATCGACGCATGTTTCAAAACGGTAACTTTCGTGTTTCTAGCGAACGCTCCCACCGTGTTATGATCAAAAGAATGAATTCTCATAATGGCTATGGGATCTTTCTGCAGGGTTTGGGAGACAAAGAAAATTCCTGAGGTGGGAGGGATGAGAGGAGTGAGTGAGCTGTTCGTTCACACAGTGACTTGCAGCGAACTGCAGGCACAGGGGGGGAGGAGAGGTGGCTTTGCTCTGTGCTGGCAAAACGCTGGGAGTCGTAGTTCTATGGGGAAGGTTCTAGAACAGCACAAGAAATGGAGCTTGCAGTATCATCACAACCTGTGAGGGAGAACATCAATATGGGAGGAGAAGTAGTTTTTAACCATAGTTGACAACTGCTGTCTCCTGTCAGTTGCAATAGATTCATGATGATGACCTGTCGTGTGAGCGGTAGTTGAGAAATCAGTCCACAACATGGTCATGAAACCCTGTCTCCAACCCCACTTCGGCTGTGTGCAGCACGAACACCTCTTGGATTTGGCCCACTAGGGCTCGTGGTAGAACCAGCAACGCTGCTGTGTACTCGGAATGCCTCTAACAAACGGTTTACCAGAGTTGCTTGTTTGTTCACCAATATTAGCTCTAGGTTCTCCTGTGGCATGATGTTCTGTAATCTTCCTTTATAGCGTGGATCAAGGATGCTGGCCAACCAGTAGTCGTCATCCATCATTTTGGCAATGCGGGGGTCCCTTTTTAGGATGCGCAAGGCATAATCACACATGTGGGCCAATGTTCCAGGTGTCAATGATGCACTGACACTGGTGGGTAGAGGAGCACTATCTGCTAAATCCACATCCCTCCAGTCCCGCACAAACCCTGTACCGCACGTTGGCATGACAACATTTGATCTTGCCCCCTGAGAAGCATCCTCTTCCCCAAAATAATCATCCCCCTCATCCTCCTCCTCCTCATCTTCTTCTTCCTCCACCTCGTCCTGGACAGTTCCCTGAGGAGACAATGGCTGACTGTCATCAAGGCTTCCCTCCTGCTCCTCCTCTTCCTCCTGCGCTGCAGACGCCTGATCCTTAATGTGCGTCAAAGTTTGCATGAGCAGACGCATAAGTGGGATGCTCATACTTATGATGGCGTCGTCTGCTCTTACCAGCCGTGTGCATTCCTCAAAACACTGAAAGACTTTACAGAGATCTTTGAGCTTCGACCACTGCACACCCGACAACTCCATGTCTGCCCTCAAACTGCCTGCCCATGTATCCTGCCACAATGTGCATGGTGGAGTTCCACCTTGTTGCAACGTCTATGATTAGGCGGTGCTTGGGGAGGTGGAGTGATCGCTGCAGCCTCTGCATACGACTGGAGTCTACGGGTGATCGACGGATGTGCGAGCACAGTCTTCGCACCTTATTGAGCAGGGCTGCTAAGTCGGGATAATTATTTAGGAAGCACTGCACCACCAGGTTCAAGGTGTGAGCCAGGCAAGGAATGTGTCTGAGTTTTGCCAGGGCTATGGCCGCCACAAAATTACGCCCGTTATCACTAACTACCTTGCCTGGCTCAAGATGTAGACTGCCCAGCCATGACTCAGTTTGGTGCTGCAAGTAGTCGGCCAGTACCTCCACGGTATGTCTGTTGTCGCCCAAACACATCATTTTTAAAACAGCCTGCTGATGCTTACCACCAGCTGTTCGATACTGGGACAATTAGTGTTAATAACCACATACTGTATCCAGATTTTTAGTTCTGTAGCTGTGAACACAGTTCACCAAATTGCTACAAATATCTCCATATCCTAAATGCACAATTAACATAGAACAAAAATGGAGTTTTTTTTACAAACATGTGAAAATTTTATTAACCCAAGTAAGGCAATGTATTAATAAACATTAAAATACATCAGATGTGTGTTAAAAAGACACCAGAACACCTGGCAACAGAGTAGCATCATAAGAATCAATGACAATGTATATTGATTTAACATGTCAGAGAGAACACACCCATAGAAAAATCAATCAATGATGACCCCGTTGCTATTCAAAAGACTCCATAGTTGGAGATCCCATAACATTGGTAACAATGAATAACCTGAGGACACCGCAATCCCATAGACAATCATATGATAATGAAATGGTAAATCAGGGAGCGGAGTGTGAAAGAAAGGGGGGTCCTCACCAGGTGCTACCGGCCATGTGACAAGTCCCCGACGCGCGTTTCACTGTTGTCCGCCTCGCTTTCTCAAGGGGAAGTGCGTTGTTCATTTACTTGAGGACCTTTAAGTACCCATGGTAACCGGTCATGTGACCACTAGATGTCCAGCCCATGGGTACTTAAAGGTCCTCAAGTAAATGAACAACGCACTTCCCTTGAGAAAGCGAGGCGGACAGCAGCGAAACGCGCGTCGGGGACTTGTCACATGGCCGGTAGCACCTGGTGAGGACCCCCCTTTCTTTCACACTCCGCTCCCTGATTTATCATTTCATTATCATATGATTGTCTATGGGATTGTGGTGTCCTCAGGTTATTCATTGTTATCAATGTTATGGGATCTCCAACTATGGAGTCTTTTGAATAGCATCGGGGTCATCATTGATTGATTTTTCTATGGGTGTGTTCTCTCTGACATGTTAAATCAATATACATTGTCATTGATTCTTATGGTGCTACTTTGTTGCCAGGTGTTCTGGTGTCTTTTTAACAAACATCTGATGTATTTTAATGTTTATTAATACATTGCCTTACTTGGGTTAATAAAATTTTCACATGTTTGTAAAAAAAACTCCATTTTTGTTCTCTGTTAATTGGGACAAATAGTGTGCAACACTGGCAGCTGCGGATGGAGTGCTGGTGCGACTGCGCTCTGTTGACGAGCTTTCGCTTCTGGAGGAGGAGGGTGTAATGCCTACAGTAAACTATTCAGCAAAGCCACTAAAAAAGACTCAACGTCTGCAAAAATCCAAATGAAACAGCCAGCAAAAAGGCAGCAAAACTCACCTGCCCAGGTCTTAGAACAAATGCACTACAGGGTGCAGCCAGCCCATAAAGCAAGATGTTAGCTACACAGTGCAAATTACTAGATAAACAGCCACTCACCACATACCCATTCAGGGAGAGTGTGACTGCCCAGTATACAATTGCACAATGAAGGCCCACATAGGGTACAGTTCACACAAGGTTAATGCATAGTGTCTGGTTCACAGCCTATTAGTCACGCCCTTACTATTCCACTAGGCGGGGTGTTCACACTGTTATGCATTGAGAGTGTGCTGGCCAGCCCACCTAGTCGAATAGTAAGGGCGTGACTCAGGGCCGTATTTGCCACTAGGCACTCATGGGCACGTGCCTAGGGCAAGACTCTGTGGGGGGCGGCACCAGAGCAAGAATTTTTTTTTGTTTGGTCCGGGGGGTCGGCCTTCCCCTTCCTTCCCTCCCTCCCCCCATCATCATACTCACCTCCTCCTGCTGCAGCTCCGATGGTCCTGCGCCGATATCTTCTGTATGAGCGAGCGGTCATTCGTGGTGCCGCTCATTAATCTCATGAATATGGACGCCACTCCACTCTCATAGGCGTGGCGTCCATATTCATGAGCTTAATGAGCGGCACCACATGACTTGTGACCGCGCGCTCATACAGGAAGAAGATGTCGGCGCTGGACAATTGGAGCTGCAGCAGCCGGCAGGAGGACATAGGTGAGTACTGGCATTTTTTTTTTTTACGCAGGGCCTGGCCTATGGGGGATTATATTGCCTATTGGGGGATTATACTGCCTATGGGGGACTATGCCGCCTATTGGGGGATTATGCCGCCTATTGGGGATTATGCCGCCTATTGGGGGATTATGCTGCCTATTGGGGGGATTATGCTGCCTATTGGGGGGATTATGCCACCTATTGGGGGATTATGCTGCCTATTGGGGGATTATGCTGCCTATTGGGGGGATTATGCTGCCTATTGGGAGGATTATGCCACCTATTGGGGGATTATGCCGCCTATTGGGGGATTATGCCGCCTATTGGGGGGATTATGCTGCCTATTGGGGGGATTATGCCACCTATTGGGGGATTATGCCGCCTATTGGGGGATTATGCTGCCTATTGGGGGGATTATGCTGCCTATTGGGAGGATTATGCCACCTATTGGGGGATTATGCCGCCTATTGGGGGATTATGCTGCTTATTGGGGATTATGCTGCCTATGGGGGATTATACTGCCTATTGGGGGATTATGCTGCCCATTGGGGGATTATGCTGCCTATGGGGGATTATGCTGCCTCTATTGGGGGATTATGCTGCCTATGGGGACTACTATGCTGACTATGGGGGATTATGCTGCCTATGGGGGATTATGCTGCCTATTGGGGGATTATGCTGCCTATGGGGGATTATGCTGCCTATTGGGGATTAGGCCGCCTATTGGGGGATTATGCCGCCTATTGGGGGATTATGCCGCCTATTGGGGGATTATGCTACCTATTTGGGAATTATGCTGCCTATGGGGGGTTATGCTGCTTATTGGGGGATTATGCTGCCTATGGGGGATTATACTGCCTATTGGGGGACTATGCCGCCTATTGGGGGATTATGCTGCCTATTGGGAGGGATTATGCCGCCTATTGGGGGATTATGTCACCTATTGGGTGATTATGCCACCTATTGGGGGGATTATGCTGCCTATTGGGGGATTTTGCCGCCTATTGGAGGATTATGCTACCTATTTGGGAATTATGCTGCCTATGGGGGGTTATGCTGCTTATTGGGGGATTATGCCGCCTATTGGGGGATTATGCTACCTATTTGGGAATTATGCTGCCTATGGGGGATTATGCTACCTATGGGGGATTATGCTGCCTATTGGGGGATTATGCTGCCTATGGGGGGTTATGCTGCTTATTGGGGGATTATGCTGCCTATGGGGACTACTATGCTGACCATGGGGGATTATGCTGCCTATTGGGGGATTATGCTGCCTATTGGGGGATTATGCTGCCTATGGGGGATTATACTGCCTATTGGGGGACTATGCCGCCTATTGGGGATTATGCCGCCTATTGGGGGATTATGCCGCCTATTGGGGGATTATGCTACCTATTTGGGAATTATGCTGCCTATGGGGGGTTATGCTGCTTATTGGGGGATTATGCTGCCTATGGGGGATTATACTGCCTATTGGGGACTATGCCGCCTATTGGGGGATTATGCTGCCTATGGGGGATTATACTGCCTATTGGGGGACTATGCCGCCTATTGGGGATTATGCCGCCTATTGGGGAATTATGCCGCCTATTGGGGGATTATGCTACCTATTTGGGAATTATGCTGCCTATGGGGGGTTATGCTGCTTATTGGGGGATTATGCTGCCTATGGGGGATTATACTGCCTATTGGGGGACTATGCCGCCTATTGGGGGATTATGCCACCTATTGGGGGATTATGCCGCCTATTGGGGGATTATGCCGCCTATTGGGGATTATGCCGCCTATTGGGGGATTATGCCGCCTACTGGGGGATTATGCTACCTATTTGGGAATTATGCTGCCTATGGGGGGTTATGCTGCTTATTGGGGGATTATGCTGCCTATGGGGACTACTATGCTGACCATGGGGGATTATGCTGCCTATTGGGGGATTATGCTGCCTATTGGGGGATTATGCTGCCTATGGGGGATTATACTGCCTATTGGGGGACTATGCCGCCTATTGGGGGACTATGCCACCTATTGGGGGACTATGCCGCCTATTGGGGGATTATGCTGCCTATTGGGGACTACTATTCTGCCTATTGGGGACTATTATGCTGCCTATTGGGGGATTATGCTGCCTATAGGGGGATTATGCTGCCTATTGGGGACTACTATGCTGCCTATTGGGGGATTATGCTGCCTATTGGGGGATTATGCTGCCCATTGGGGGATTATGCTGCCTATGGGGGATTATGCTGCCTCTATTGGGGGATTATGCTGCCTATGGGGACTACTATGCTGACTATGGGGGATTATGCTGCCTATGGGGGATTATGCTGCCTATTGGGGGATTATGCTGCCTATGGGGGATTATGCTGCCTATTGGCGGATTATGCTGCCTATTGGGGACTATGCCGCCTATTGGGGGATTATGCTGCCTTTTGAGGGATTATGCTGCCTATTGGGGACTACTATGCTGCCTATTGGGGACTACTATGCTGCCTATTGGAGACTATTATGCTGTCTATTGGGGCATTATGCTGCCTATTGGGGGGATTATGCTGCCTATTGGGGGGATTATGCTGCCTATTGGGGGATTATGCTGCCTATTGGGGACTACTATGCTGCCTGTGGGGGATTATGCTGCCTGTGGGGATTAAGCTGCCTATTGGGGATTACTTTGCTGCTTATGGGGGATTATGCTGCCTATTGGGGACATTTACCTGCCTATTAGGGACTCTCGTACCACACCAGCCTGAGCTAAAAGCGGAGTTCCACCAATATGGGCACTGGTGAGGCATTGAATGATATGGATTGGCAAGGCTGCAGTGATGGGCAGTGCAGGCTGTATGTCTCTGTGTGGGCAGTTTTATTGCTGGTATATTGTTTTTGTAGCGCTGTATATATATTGGTATTTTACTAATAGCAATTTGGAATCCCTAGGAAATAATGATATCAAGAAAGAGAAAAATTGCTTCACTTGTGACAAATATGGAACCGAACATTGACCATCTCATTAACCAAAAGCAGGCCCATAGTTCCCATTGAAATACCAGTAAGTTTGTTGATTTTAACTTTACTTGTTCTTTATTTTAAATATTGTATTTATTCCTGTTTTGTTTTTGTTTTTTTACTTCAAAATAAGATATGTGCAATGTAAATAGGAATTTTATAATCGTTTTTTTTTAAACTACCGTATATTCCGGCCCTCCAATGATCCGAGGTACTGTGAACTGGCCCCTTGTTTAAAAAGTTTGAGGACCCCTGCCATAAGTGATCTGTTACGTGGCAGATGCGGAAAAACTGCCTTGAATGGCAAAAATCACTGATGTGCAAGTAGCCTAAGTCACTGACGACAGTGTCTGCATTAGTCATACTCACCAATGGTGGAGGCAGAGCGAAAAGTGCCTAGGGCAGCATAAACTCTAAATACGGCCCTGGCGTGACTAATAGGCTGTGAACCAGACACTATGCATTAACCTTGTGTGAACGGTACCCTATGTGGGCCTTCATTGTGCAATTGTATACTGGGCAGTCACCCCCTCCCTGAATGGGTATGTGGAGAGTGGCTGTTTATCTAGTAATTTGCACCTGTGTAGCTAACATCTTGCTTTATGGGCTGGCTGCACCCTGTAGTGCATTTGTTCTAAGACCTGGGCAGGTGAGTTTTGCTGCCTTTTGCTTGCTGTTTCAATTGTAATGCCTACAGCCAACTGTTTTCTATACTGTGGGCTAGGCAGAACTGTCCCACCGCGGCTGTCCCCTGTGGACCCTGCATCCACCACATTCACCCAGTGCGTAGTGATGGACACGTAACGCCCCTGACCATGCTTACTGTACCATGCATCTGTTGTGAGGTGCACCTTTGCACTCACTGATTATTTGCGTACATAGACAATGCGGTCTTTCACATGCTGGTGGAGGGCAGGGATGGCTTTTCGAGAAAAGAAGTGCCGACTGGGTAGGTCATAGCGTGGGACAGCATAGGCCATGAGGTCTCTGAATGCAGCGCTTTCAACTAAACGGAAGGGCATCATCTCTAATGCGATCAGTTTGGCAATGTAGGCGTTCAAAGACAGTGTGCGCGGATGAGAGGGTGAGTACTTTTTGGAACAACTTATAGTGTCTGGTAGGGTGAGCTGTACTTGAGAGCTGCATATGGGGGAACTAGCGCTGGATATGATGGACTGAGAGGTGGTTGATGATGTTGATGGTGGTGGTGATGCCGATGGCCTAGATGCAGTCTTTCGTTGCAAAAACATACTGATTCCCTGACTGCTTTGGCCTTGCGACGACACCTCAACACTTGTTGCTGCTGGTGTGCCAACCGGTGGACTTACAGTGGGGGAAGCGATGCAGCGTTGCTGGCTAACTTCACTCGGAGCAGGTGCACATGTGCTACCTGAGGTTTTGTAGTCCATCCACGCTTGCAAGTGCATGGTTTTTAAATGTCTAAGCATGCAACTGGTATTCAAATTTTTTAGATTTTTCCCTCGGCTAAAGGTCCTTCCGCACTTCTTACATATAACCTTTACCTCATCACTAGGATTTTGGTCAAAAAGTGCCAAACTGCACTCTTCCTACTATGGTATCAATTTTCAGGGCTTGCACGCTGTGCTAATTGGACCCTCTGTCCAAGCTGTAATGCCAATTTTTTTTTTACCACGTTTTTTTCCTGCTGTTTGCCTCCCAGATAACCCCAGCTGCGATGTCGGTAACTGCTGCGGATCCTCCTCAGCTTCTGAGTTATTGCCACCGGCAACTTCTTCCCCCACTGGATGCCAATCCGGGTCAACAACTGGATCATCCATCACCTCCTCTTCAATTTCATCTGCACCTTCCTCTGTGTCACCGTGTAAGGTGGTATAGTATGCGGGAAGGGGCACCTGAGTTTCATCAGGGTCAGCTTCTGGCTCTGGACACTGCGAGGGCAATGTAGTGCTCTGGGTGAATGTACCAGCAGAATTATATAGCAGTGGCTGTGCATCAGTGCACTCCATGTCAGATTCATTTTGGACTGGTGAATTCCTGATTTGACATGCTAACCCAGGCATGGGATGTGAAAAGAGCTCCATGGAGTAATCAGAAGTGTGGGCTACCGCATCCTTCACTTTACTTGGGGGTGAAGGACAAAAGGAAAGGGGTTGTTCCTGACCAGAAGCCTGCAATGAGGACTGAGTGCTTGTACTTTTTGAAACTTCAGAAGAGGAGGCGATAGAGCTGGAACCTGCTTCAGCAAGGTAAGACAAAACCTGTTCCTGTTGCTCGGCCTTTAAAAGCGGTTTACCTACTCCCAGAAAAGAGAGCCTTCGAGGCCTTCTGGACCCAGACAGTGCCTCCGGATCAACACCTCCTGCCTTAGGAGCTATAGTGCTTTTGGCAGTACCAGCAGATGCACCACCACCATCTGTACTAGCTGCCCCCCCCCGCCCACGGTCTCTGACACCATACCCCCTCCTCATGTTTATGAAAATGTGCCCAAAATAACAGCAGATATATGATACTGTATCAGAAGCGTGCAGCTGTATACGGTGAATGTGAAATATTAAAATCTCAGGAATCAGGATATATTTGTCGAGTAACACAGGCGCTCACAGGGTCAGTATGGAGTACACCACAATCTAAAATTTAGGAAAACTGTACTATATCACTTGCGTACAGCTGATAACAGTCTTGGTGTAATTTAAAATCTCTGTAGATATTTGGGAGTAAGACAGGTGCTCAGAGTGTCAGTATGGAGGAAACCCCAATTTTACAATGAGGAAAACTGTACAATATCACTAGCGTACAGCTGAGAACAGTGTTGGTGTAATTAGAAATATCCGTAGATATTTGGTAGGAACAAAGGTGCTCAGAGTCTCAGGAAGGAGTAGGCCCCAATTTTACAATGAAGAAAACTGTGGTATATCACTAACGTACGGCTGAGAACAGTGTTGGTGTCATTAGAAATATCCGTAGATATTTGGTAGGAACAAAGGTGCTCAGAGTCTCAGGAAGGAGTAGGCCCCAATTTTACAATGAAGAAAACTGTGGTATATCACTAACGTACAGCTGAGAACAGTGTTGGTGTCATTAGAAATATCCGTAGATATTTGGTAGGAACAAAGGTGCTCAGAGTCTCAGGAAGGAGTAGGCCCCAATTTTACAATGAAGAAAACTGTGGTATATCACTAACGTACGGCTGAGAACAGTGTTGGTGTCATTAGAAATATCCGTAGATATTTGGTAGGAACAAAGGTGCTCAGAGTCTCAGGAAGGAGTAGGCCACAATTTTACAATGAAGAAAACTGTGGTATATCACTAGCGTACGGCTGAGAACAGTGTTGGTGTAATTAGAAATATCCGTATATATTTGGTAGTAACAAAGGTGCTCAGAGTGTAAGTATGGAGTACACCACAATATTAAAATCAGGATAAGTGTACTATAGCAGTAGAGCACAGCTGGATACAAAGTTGGGGTATTTGTTAATCTCCGTATAGGTTTCCGGAGTCACACAAAGACGCTCGCTCAGTATTGATTTTGGACCGTAATACAGAAGGCAGAAAAACATAACTGTATCAAAAGATACCAGGTGTATACAGTTTTGGAGAGAAAAAAAATCACCGTATGGTTTTACAGACTCACACACAGATAATCAGCAGGCTTTTTTCCGTGATACCAGCCGGTACACGGTACTGTGTGAGGAGTGTACTGCTCTATACGGTGTGGCCAAAATTAACGCTCAGTAGCTGTGCAGAAAATTATTATTGAAGTATTACTGCTGTGTAGCTGCTTTGAAAAAAGCAGTCTGCACAGCAGTGTCCACACAGCAATACAGCTAGCAGGCAGCCTAAAAATCAGATCTGCTGCTGCACTGAAAAAATTCCTCCCCTCTCACTGGCAAACAGCAGAGTGCAGACTAATAATCAGCTCTGCTGATCGACACTACCAATTCCTCCCCTCTCACTGGTAAACAGCAGAGTGCAGACTAATAATCAGCTCTGCTGATCGACACTACCAATTCCTCCCCTCTTACTGGCAAACAGCAGAGTGCAGACTAATAATCAGCTCTGCTGATCGACACTACCAATTCCTCCCCTCTCACTGGTAAACAGCAGAGTGCAGACTAATAATCATCTCTGCTGCTCCACACTACCAATTCCTCCCCTCTCACTGGTAAACAGCAGAGTGCAGACTAATAATCAGCTCTGCTGCTCCACACTACCAATTCCTCCCCTCTCACTGGTAAACAGCAGAGTGCAGACTAATAATCAGCTCTGCTGCTCCACACTACCAATTCCTCCCCTCTCACTGGTAAACAGCAGAGTGCAGACTAATAATCAGCTCTGCTGCTCCACACTACCAATTCCTCCCCTCTCACTGGTAAACAGCAGAGTGCAGACTAATAATCATCTCTGCTGCTCCACACTACCAATTCCTCCCCTCTCACTGGTAAACAGCAGAGTGCAGACTAATAATCAGCTCTGCTGATCGACACTACCAATTCCTCCCCTCTTACTGGCAAACAGCAGAGTGCAGACTAATAATCAGCTCTGCTGCTCCACACTACCAATTCCTCCCCTCTCACTGGTAAACAGCAGAGTGCAGACTAATAATCTGCTCTGCTGATCGACACTACCAATTCCTCCCCTCTTACTGGCAAACAGCAGAGTGCAGACTAATAATCAGCTCTTCTGCTCCATACTACCAATTCCTCCCCTCTCACTGGCATACAGCAGAGTGCAGACTAATAATCACCTCTGCTGCTCCATACTACCAATTCCTCCCCTCTTACTGGTAAACAGCAGAGTGCAGACTAATAATCACCTCTGCTGCTCCACACTACCAATTCCTCCCCTCTCACTGGTAAACAGCAGAGTGCAGACTAATAATCAGCTCTTCTGCTCCACACTACCAATTCCTCCCCTCTCACTGGCACACAGCAGAGTGCAGACTAATAATCAGCTCTGCTGCTCCACACTACCAATTCCTCCCCTCTCACTGGTAAACAGCAGAGTGCAGACTAATAATCATCTCTGCTGCTCCACACTACCAATTCCTCCCCTGTCACTGGTAAACAGCAGAGTGCAGACTAATAATCAGCTCTGCTGCTCCACACTACCAATTCCTCCCCTCTCACTGGTAAACAGCAGAGTGCAGACTAATAATCATCTCTGCTGCTCCACACTACCAATTCCTCCCCTCTCACTGGTAAACAGCAGAGTGCAGACTAATAATCAGCTCTGCTGCTCCACACTACCAATTCCTCCCCTCTCACTGGCAGGCAGCCTAAGTACCAGCGCTGCTGCACACACAAAAAGCACCACTGTGACTGCACACAAAGTGTACAGCACAATCGCTATCAGCACAGGCACAGATTTCTGTTTTTGACAATTCCTAAAGCTCTCCCTGCTGAGAACAAGCGGCAACAACCTCTCCCTACGCTAAGATCAGCTGAAGTAAAATGGCGGTCGGCGATGAGGGCGTTTTATAGGCACTGTGACGCCACACAAAGCCAGCCAATCACTGCAATGCCCTTCAATAAGATGGTGGTGGTGGCTGCGTGCGTCATCACATTGCCCACAGTCTGCGTCCTTCATCATTGGCAGAGATATGGTGCTTTTAGTATTATGGGAAAACCGACTGGTGCGATAAAGTCGCCGAACACGTGGCCGACCTCTCGCTATGGTCGGGTTTCAGTCGACGAAACCCGACTTTAGCGAAAGTCGGTCATTTACAGAATGTACCCGACCTGTTTCGCTCAACTCTAGTGGCTACATTATATTCTATGGGGAGGTGGGCTGTATCATATTCTATTGGGGGCTACATTATATTTTATGTGGAGGTGGGCTGTATTATATTCTATGGGGCGCTACATTATATTCTATGAGGAGGTGGGCTGTATTATATTTATTTATTCTATGAGGGGTGATTTCATCATATTCTATGAGGGGGCTACATTATACTATATGAGGGGGCAACATTGTATTCTATGGGGGCTAGATTATATTGTATGGGGGCTACATTATACTCTATGGGGGCTGCGTTATACTATATGAGGAGGGCTACATGATTGTATTCTATGGAGGGGCTACGTTATACTATATAAGGGGGCTGCATTATATTCTATGGAGGGGCTGCACTATATGCTATGGGGTTAAATTATATTCTGTGGAGTGACTGCATTATACTCTGTGGGGTGGTTGCATTATACTCTGTGGGGTGGTTGCATTATGCTCTGTGGGGTGGCTGCATTATACTGTATCGAGGACTATGGGAATTCATTACACTATATGAAGAACTCTGGGGTGTATTATACTACGGGAAGTGAATTGTACTACATGGATGACTATGGCGGTGCATTATACTATATGGAGCACTATGAGGAGTGTATTATAGTATTATACTATATGGAGGACTGAGTGTATTTTAATATATGGAAGACTATGAGGAGTGTATTATACTATATGGAGGACTGAGTAGTGTATTATACTATATGGAGGACTGAGTGTATTTTAATATGTGGAGGGCTATGAGGAGTGTATTATACTATATGAGGACTATGGGAAGTGTATAATACTATATGGAGGACTGAGGAATGTATTTTAATATATGGAGGACTATAGGAACTGTATTATACTATATGGAGGACTATGGGGCATATTATATTATATGGAGGACTATGGGGTGTATTATACTAAACAAGCAAAATGCTGCATATTCATCTAGTGATTGGATTGTTTATGCCGGAACAAAAATCATTGTTCTCAGCAGCACATCGCTGGTGTAAACTGCAGATATGCTGCTGATAACATGATACTGTATGGGGATCTATTAGTGATCCATTAGTGATTGTTCTGTCCCCATCATTCTTTCTCAGACAGTGGAAAGAGGCCGAGAAGCAAGTGTTGAACGACTTCAATATTGTCGATCACACTCATTTAGCGTCCTGAACTCAGCGCATGTAAATACAATCGAAATGCTTTGTGTGATGTGCAATATGTTAGCATTTGGGGCCCCATTTTAAACTTTGCCTAGGGCCTCACTTTGCCTAAAACCGGCCCTGCATCTACCCCTCATCAGTATATGGGTAGGTCTCAAAATGGAGCTTTTGATACTGTACATACAGCACTCAGGCTCCTATCATGTATATACAATGCTTGGCCTACTGTCATGTATATACTGCACTCAGCCTCCTATCATGTATATACAGCACTCGGTCTCCTATCATGTATCTACAGCACTCAGCCTCCTATCATGTATTGTAATGATGACCTGGAATGGAAGCCACATTCATTGTGCTTTTCTAGAACTACTACCCCACCCCCACTGGGGGCCTGTAGCTGCAAGAGTTTCCCTCCTTTAGCTCAAATCGCAGCTCACTCCTTCCTTTCGCCCCCACCTCAGGAATGTTTTTGTCTCCAAGCCTGCTTTCTCCTTTCATATCCTATAAAGGAGGAATCTAATCATCTGTTCATAACACAGTGTGAGCTTATGATAGAGACACGGGAGCTACTGTTCTGAAACCTGCTTCCATCAGGCGTCGTTACCATGGTACTGGTGAATTTGTAGCTCCAACAGAACCAGAGAAATGGAATTCTCTGGTGCACAGTGGACTATCTCATTATTATTATTTATTATTATTATTATTATTATTTATTTATATAGCGCCATTAATTCCATGGTGCTGTACATGAGAAGGGGTAACATACAAAGTTATAGATATCGTTTACAGTAAACAAATTTACAATGACAGACTGGTACAGAGGGGAGAGGACCCTGTCCTTGCGACTTACATTCTACAATCTCATCCGTGTTTGGACTCATTAGAACACTAATTTCAGAATAAGATGACTAATATTTCTGCCATTATTCTGCTAGGTTCTCACGCCAAGTTAGGGTCATTATAAGTTTCCAGAGCTTAAAACTGTAACTTCGAGCTATGGGAGGTGGCCAGAAAACCATCCTCTTTTGTGAGGTCACAAGCCCAGAGGTATGAGTCTGCAACTAGCCCCCCCCCCCGGCCAGATTAGCCTGAGATGACTTGACTGAAAGATCTCCAAATGAACTATGACGTGTGGCTCCTCCTCCAGCATGACTGCCTGCCATGATCTAAGTACCATGTGAGTTTTTCACCTTTAACCCTGTTTTTATTTTAATTGCATTGTACATAATTGTATTTTCTCAGCTTGTTACATCTCTTTGTATACTGTATAAACACTGCCTGCATTTTAGGAATAAACATATAAAATTATTAGTTTGGTTCTCCTGCTCTATAAAAGAATTAGCACGTGCCTGAAGTAACTACGCTACTAATTTGGGTTTGCTACGGACCCTCTTAATTAATTCTTGATTAAGAGAATCGTAGCTGGTGGCAGCATATAGTTTGTGTAAAGTGTTGAACTTTGGGTGGCGTTGGCAGTGACAGAGCGGGTTTTATAAGTGTATTGCCTGGCCACGGCTAGGAGTAATTATAATTCCCTCACGGCAGCGTGCCCAATAGCCAGCACACATCCAAGCGGCCCGTCTGGTGACTAATTATCCCAGGTGCAGTTCCCTGACTGACCTGAGGTTAAAAGGGGCGCCAGAGAGCTGCAAGTTCCTAAGTGGAGCTGGAAGTGGGATAAATATAAATCCCTGCAATTCGTGGTATATTGTAGCAGCAGTGAGATAATTCAAATAAGCCCCTGCAGATTATTCCTGACACATTGGGTCGGGCGGCACCAGCCGTCGTGTTTATCGTCACATTTGGTGGCAGCGGTGGGATCACAAGCCGTGACCCCCGGGCCTCCGTGTGCCGTTCATCACATGTATCTACAGCACTCAGCCTCCTGTCATGTATATACAGCACTCAGCCTTCAATCATGTATATACTACACTCGGCCTCCTATCATGTATATACAGCTCTCAGCCTCCTATCAAGTGTATACAGCACTCAGCCCCCTATCATGTATATACAGCACTCAGCCTCCTATCATGTATACACAGCACTCAGCCTCCTATCATATAAATGTGTAGCCCTGGTGTGAAGGCACACGCAGTACCCTGGAGGATGTGTGGAGAGATAGCAGTTCAATGCTCAATGAACATTCATTCCAACACGCACTTAGACACGCCCTTAGGGTATTTAGCCATTCGTCAGGGAGTGTTCAGGGTCTTTGGGCAGTTCAGTCAGTGACTCTGAGGAGTCAGCTTCCTGTCTTCGGACAGAGGAGGGATTCATTGTGCAGTTCAGAGAAGTGGAGGCCAGTAGAGGGGAGCCAGATCACCTCAGCCTGGTCAGAACTGTGCCCCACTGATAGACAGACTGAGACATTTTATTGAGAAGGAAGAGGGATTTGCAGATACTTCAGTCTCCTGTCCCAAGGACAGTGAAGGTTCAGAGACGTGCTCCTGCCTAGAGGATTACTGAGATTCTGGCAACAAGCTCAAGAAAGAAGTTAAGAAAGTGATTGACTTATATAACCTTTGGAAGTGAGGAATGCTTATGCTACAAGCGCGGACAAGGCGAAAGGCACAGTGGAAGGAATTAGAAGTGCTAAAGGATTGGAGAAGTCCTGCACATTGTCACCGGTCACTGGGGACCGAAGCATCACTATAGCTTCATGCATAGTGGTAGAAAAACCAGAGGCTTACTGGACCTTAGGTAGCAGCAAGCAGCCCCTGGAGTGTCGGTACGTAACTGGGGTCAGGGGGAGTGAGAACCTTGAGCCTGATCAGCAAGAATAGGAACTCAGCTCTCTCACAGGAAGGCTCCGACCACAAAACTGACCGGGCAGTACAGCTTGGAGAAGCTGGAGTATAGAGAGTGAACTACGCTTTATGCTGGTTGGACTCACCATTTTGAAAGTAAAGGAGGCCCCTAACTTGTCCAGCTGCTATCTCAAAACACATTCTCCATTGGATCAGCCTCCCTGGGACCTGCCTTACCATCTAACAAGTAAAAGGTATGGAAAGACGCTGACGGTGTGAGACTGAGTTATTTAATTGCATGCCTGCACAACCCCACCATAACCATCGACCTGAGGGAAGAGTCCCACCTGTAGGGGACCCGACATCTAGCTGCCTCACCATCCCCTCAGAGATCTACAGCAGCGCTGGTACAAATTACCAGAGTCTACAGGTGGCGTCACGAACTGTAAATATATCTATCCCCTGTAAATATTCCCCCCAACATACGCCAGACCGCCAGGGCCACAGACCGAGCCACCGCTACCTGTGACATCCCCATAGACTTCCATGGGCTCGGCTCTGAGTACCCCATTGCCCTGGTAATCCACAATTGTGGTGGCGGGTCGAGACAAATTGGCGTCACGAACAGGATCGGAAACTCGCAAAATTGCGAGCCCTGTGTGCCTGTGGAGGTTTTTTGTGAAAAAGAACTGTTTGCACTTTTGGCGCCAAAAATCGCCATCTTTGTCGCCATATTCGCGCCCTCAGGCGCTGGAGAAGAAGGTGGGCGTACCTTCGTGGGCGTGTACCCCCTGTGGCGCGAAGAAAATGCCTGCCCTCTCAAAGTGCTATTACAATATGCAATCCTGCCCTACAGCAAAGGAGGTCCGCCTCCTCTTCACCTTCCCTGCGAAGAGGAGGAGACGCAAACCCCGCCTCCACGGAAGAGACCGGACGTTTCGAAAAGAAGAAGAGAGACGGTTCTGGAACATCATGGAAGCAGGACGTGTGCGGCCGAGCAGGGAAGCGGTGGAAGGCAGGCCCCGCTCCCCAGCCAAGCTGCCACTGGAACCGGAACCATCGGTGGTCCTGCACCTGCAGCAAGCATTGCTGGAAATTAAAGAGGAGAATGCACGACTGAAAGAGATGGTCCAACACCAACCTGGATTTGAGGAGATTGAGAGACGCCGGCGTACCCTGATGCAGCGGCGGCTGTGGGACGCGGTGTTCTCTCCTCTCGACGACCCCCCACGACTGGAGTTACCAAAAATTCTGCTGCCCAAGGCGAAGGAGCAACCGGAGGCTATCCCCAAAAGTACCGATCCTGATCCCACCGAGGAAGCGGTGGAGGCGAAGGAGGTTGAGGAGGTACCGCCAGTTCCGGAACGCCCGCCCGGCCAGGAGGCCGCAGCAGATGATCGATCCCCGGCAGGGACACCGGAGGGGTCCTGTCCGTCATTACCAGACGTGGACTGGGACGAGATGGCGCGCCTGGATGACGTCGCCTACACCGCCCAGTGGGAATGTGAGTGGCAGCGTCGCGAAGAGGAACAGCGACGCCGGCAGGAGGAAGAGCAGGAGGCTCAGCGCAACCGACAGCGGCAGCATGCAGAGCTGATCGCGGACAAGGAAAGTGTCCGTAGAGAAAAAGGTACTCTGAGGGAACCGCGGCGGCAGGGGTGTGTGACAGAGTTCCAGCTCCGGAAGGGCTGGGGCTTCATTAGAGAACCGGGCCTCTACCCAGGGGTCTTTGTCAGCAGACGCGACGTAGAATCCCACCTGCCCATCGGTCATCCCGGGAGGGACCTAGTTAATGGAGACATTGTCAATTATACACGGCACTGGGGTATGAAGGGATGGTATGCCCTTAATGTCACAATCGTCCGTGACCCCGTCCCCGACGCAGGTAACGTCACCACTACTGCAGCGTCCCCGTCTCCAGCTCAAACAGCATCAGACCGTGCCCCGGCGACGCCCCCTGCAGGCTCCTCGCAAATGGAAGCACCGCCTGTATACTCTTCACTACCTGATCCTACTACATCGCAACCTGCGATTCATTCTACATCGCAATCAGCAGTTTACACGACGACGCGCACGGCAACTATTTCTGCATCGCGAGAGCAAGTGGCCATTACAGTAACGCAGACAGCGTCTCATAAAGCGAAAGCACCCGTTGCGCCCCTAGAGGTTCGTACGAGAACTGTGGCGACCCAGACTCTGATAGCAGGTCACGACTTGTTAGTCATGGGATCTAGGGACCATCGCATTGTTCCAGCCCCCGGGATGGAAAGTGTAATTGAAGTCAAAGAAATGTGAAGAACGGTAGGACCCAGACAGGGTTTACCGCAACAGAGAAGATGTATATAAGTTTTTATATAAGTGAAAATAGTTTACACTGTTGATATGAGTATATAATGTTTATATATATTGCCCAAAAATAGAATGCCCGGCTGGGTAAGGAGATAAAAAGTTTTTGCACTTTATTGTGATGTGATATAAATATGTGTCTTTTTCTTATAATGGACTCAGAGGCTGAGGACTGAGCCAGCCCAAGAACTTATCCTGTAAATAGTTGCGCTTCGGTGCACAATATTGGTTTTACGTAAGACCACCTCAACTACCTCTGAATAGAAAACCCGTGTGGTGTGGCACTGAGTGAGGTCTGCATTCATATGTCCTGCAGCCCACCCAGGACCCACGTTGAAGGTTTGGTGCGGGTCCTTCACAAGAATATTGCCGTTTATTATATGAACATGTCTATTTAAAATTTTGTATTTTTCTATATTTAATGTTTTATCGCAACGTTCAAGAAATCCTTACCTCCCGGATGGGACGAGTTAATGTTAATGTTTAATGCATAAACAAAAATTGTCTCTTTGTATTTTACAGCCCGGGAGTGCTGTCTTTTACCATGGGGGAATGTGTAGCCCTGGTGTGAAGGCACACGCAGTACCCTGGAGGATGTGTGGAGAGATAGCAGTTCAATGCTCAATGAACATTCATTCCAACACGCACTTAGACACGCCCTTAGGGTATTTAGCCATTCGTCAGGGAGTGTTCAGGGTCTTTGGGCAGTTCAGTCAGTGACTCTGAGGAGTCAGCTTCCTGTCTTCGGACAGAGGAGGGATTCATTGTGCAGTTCAGAGAAGTGGAGGCCAGTAGAGGGGAGCCAGATCACCTCAGCCTGGTCAGAACTGTGCCCCACTGATAGACAGACTGAGACATTTTATTGAGAAGGAAGAGGGATTTGCAGATACTTCAGTCTCCTGTCCCAAGGACAGTGAAGGTTCAGAGACGTGCTCCTGCCTAGAGGATTACTGAGATTCTGGCAACAAGCTCAAGAAAGAAGTTAAGAAAGTGATTGACTTATATAACCTTTGGAAGTGAGGAATGCTTATGCTACAAGCGCGGACAAGGCGAAAGGCACAGTGGAAGGAATTAGAAGTGCTAAAGGATTGGAGAAGTCCTGCACATTGTCACCGGTCACTGGGGACCGAAGCATCACTATAGCTTCATGCATAGTGGTAGAAAAACCAGAGGCTTACTGGACCTTAGGTAGCAGCAAGCAGCCCCTGGAGTGTCGGTACGTAACTGGGGTCAGGGGGAGTGAGAACCTTGAGCCTGATCAGCAAGAATAGGAACTCAGCTCTCTCACAGGAAGGCTCCGACCACAAAACTGACCGGGCAGTACAGCTTGGAGAAGCTGGAGTATAGAGAGTGAACTACGCTTTATGCTGGTTGGACTCACCATTTTGAAAGTAAAGGAGGCCCCTAACTTGTCCAGCTGCTATCTCAAAACACATTCTCCATTGGATCAGCCTCCCTGGGACCTGCCTTACCATCTAACAAGTAAAAGGTATGGAAAAACGCTGACGGTGTGAGACTGAGTTATTTAATTGCATGCCTGCACAACCCCACCATAACCATCGACCTGAGGGAAGAGTCCCACCTGTAGGGGACCCGACATCTAGCTGCCTCACCATCCCCTCAGAGATCTACAGCAGCGCTGGTACAAATTACCAGAGTCTACAGGTGGCGTCACGAACTGTAAATATATCTATCCCCTGTAAATATTCCCCCCAACATACGCCAGACCGCCAGGGCCACAGACCGAGCCACCGCTACCTGTGACATCCCCATAGACTTCCATGGGCTCGGCTCTGAGTACCCCATTGCCCTGGT
Source organism: Oophaga sylvatica (assembly GCA_033576555.1). Lineage (NCBI taxonomy): Eukaryota > Metazoa > Chordata > Amphibia > Anura > Dendrobatidae > Oophaga > Oophaga sylvatica. Next base: position 15,705 of record JARQOD010003174.1, on the reverse strand, counting down.
AATCCACAATTGTGGTGGCGGGTCGAGACATATATACGGCACTCAGCCTCCTATCATGTATATACTACACTCGGCCTCCTATCATGTATATACAGCTCTCAGCCTCCTATCATGTATATACAGCACTCAGCCTCCTATCATGTATATACAGCACTCAGCCTCCTATCATGTATCTACAGCACTCAGCCTCCTATCATGTATCTACAGCACTCAGCCTCCTATCATGCATATACAGCACTCAGCCTCCTATCATGTATATACAGCACTCAGCCTCCTATCATGTATATACGGCACTCAGCCTCCTATCATACATATATACAGCACTCCGCCTCCTATCATGTATATACAGCTCTCAGCCTCCTATCATGTATATACAGCACTCAGTTTCTTATCATATATATACAGCACTCCGCCTCCTATCATGTATATACAGCACTCAACCTCTTATCATGTATATACAGCACTCAGCCTCCTATCATGTATATACAGCTCTCAGCCTCCTATCATGTATATACAGCTCTCAGTCTCCTATCATGTATATACAGCACTCAGCCTCCTATCATGTATATACAGCACTCATCCTCCTATCATGTATATACAGCACTCAGCTTCCTATCATCTATAATATAACGCTAGGAGCGTCACTCTGTCTGTAGCTTTTATAGACTGCGCAAGCGCGACACGCCTGCGCAGTCTGGCTCCAGACAGAGTGAGGCATCCAGCTGTGAGTACTCTGTATGGTGCCGGAGATCGCGGTATGCGTACTGGATGCATACCGCGATCTCCGGTGTCATACTCACATACTTACCTGACCGGGAGGAGCTTTGCCGCGGCGCTTCTCTTCTCCCGAGGCAGGAGACCAGGAGTGCACATCGGAATCGCGCATGCGCAATAGCGCTATCCGGCGCCATTTTGCTGAAGACACATTTACAGTGTGTCTTCAGCAATATGGCGCCGGACCGCGCGGTATGAGCATGCGCGTACTCCAGCGCCGCTCTCCTCCCCCGGCATCCAGCAGTAAAGACATGCATATAAACCCATATATTGTGTTTATATGCATGACTTTACTTTTGAACAAACCCCATTCAAATCAATTAAGTGTTAAGTTAAACCTCCCCCGGCATCCAGCAGAACGGAACAGTGCAGGAGCACAGGGATGAAAGGTGAGTATAAATGTTTGTTTTTTTGGGGGGGTGAGCGGACCATGCACATCAGAATTGGAGGGTGATCGGACCATGCACATCAGGATTGGGCAATGAGGGGACCATTCATACCAGGATTGGGGGTGAGGGGACCATTCATACCAGAATTGGGGGTGAGGGGACCATGCATTCCAGGATTGGGCAGGAGGTGACCATGCATACCAGGATTGGTGGGTGAGGGGACCGTGCATACCGGAATTGGGGAGGTGAGGGGACCATGCATACCGGGATTGGGGGGTGAGGGAACCATGAATACCAGGATATGGATGAGCAGGTACCATGCATACCAGGATAGGGATGAGGGGGTACCATGCATACCAGGATTGGGTGATGAAAGGTCCATGCATACCAGGATGAGGAATGGGGTGCCATGCATACCAGATTTGGGTGGGGGTGAGGGGACCATACATACCAGCATAGGGATGAGGGGTACCATGCATACCAGAATAGGGATGAGGGGTGCCATGCATACCAGGATAGGAGGGGGCAGCACATACCAGCATGGGAGACCATATAACTTTAAAAATGCTTGCCAGGGGACCATGCACATCAGGATTGGGGGGGTGAGGGGACCATGCACACCAGGATAGGGGGTGAGAGGACCATGCATACCAGGAAAGGGGGTGAGGGAACCATGAACATTAGGTTTGGGGGGGTGAGGGGACCATGCATACCAGGATTGGGGGGTGAGGGGACCATGCATATCAGGATTGGGGGGTGAGGGGACCATGCATATCAGGATTGGGGGGTGAGGGGACCATGCATATCAGGATTGGGGGTGAGGGTACCATGCATATCAGGATTGAGGGGTGAAGGGGACCATGCATATCAGGATTGGGGGTGAGGGGATCATGCACATCAGGATTGGGGGGTGAGACAATGCACATCAGGATTGGGGGAGAGGGGACCATGCTCAACAGAACGGGGTGACGGGACCATGCACATCAGGATTGGGGGGTGATGGGGCCATGCACATCAGGATTGGGGGGTGAGGGGACCATGCACATCAGGATGGGGTGAGGGGACCATGCACATTAGGATTGGGGGTGAGAGGACCATGCATATCAGGATTGGGCAGGAGGGAACCATGCTTACCAGGATTGGGGGTGAGGGGACCATGCATACCAGGATTGGGGGTGAGCGGACCATGCATATAAGGGTTGGGGGGGGTGAGGGGACCATGCACATCAGGATAGAGTGGTAAGGGGACCATGCATACCAGGATTGGGGGGTGAGGGGACCATGCATATCAGGATTGGGGGGTGAGGGGACCATGCACATCAGGATTGTGGGTGAGGGGACCATGCACATCAGGTTGGGTGGTGAGGGGGCCATGCACATCAGGATTGGGGGTGAGCGGACCATGCACATCAGGGTTGGGGGAGTGAGGGGACCATGCACATCAGGATAGAGGGGTGAGGGGACCATGCATATCAGGATTGGGGGTGAGGGGACCATGCACATCAGGATTGGGGGGTGAGGGGACCATACACATCAGGGTTGGGGGGTGAGAGGACCATGCACATCTGGGTTGGGTGGTGAGGTGGCCATGCACATCAGGATTGGGGGTGAGGGGACCATGCACATTAGGATTGAGGGGTGAGCGGACCATGCACATCAGGGTTGGGGAGGTGAGGGGACCAAGCACATTAGGATAGAGTGGTGAGGGGACCGTGCATACCAGGATTGGGGGGTGAGGGGACCATGCATATCAGGATTGGGTGGTGTGAGGGGGCCATGCACATCAGGATTGAGGATGAGGGGACCATGCACTTCAGGACTGGGGGTGAGCAGACCATGCACATCAGGGTTGGGGGGTGAGAGGACCATGCACATCAGGATTGGGGGGGTGAGGGGGATCATGCACATCAGGATTGGGGGGCTGAGGGGACCATGAACACCAGGATTGGGGGGTGAGCGGACCATGCACATCAGGATTGGGGGGTGAGCGGACCATGCACATCAGGATTGGGGGGGTGAGCGGACCATGCACATCAGAATTGGGGGTGAGTGGACCATGCACTTCAGGATTGGGTGATGAGAGGACCATTCATACCAGGATAGGGATGGGGGTGCCATGCATACCAGGATAGGAGGGGGCAGCACATACCAGCATTGGAGACCATATGCCTTTAAAAATGCTTGCCAGGGGACCATGCACATCAGTATTGGGGGGTGAGGGGAACATGCACACCAGAATAGGGGGTGAAAGGACCATGCATACTAGATAGGGGGTGAGGGGACCATGCACATCAGGATTGGGGGGTAAGGGGACCATGCACATCAGGACTGGTGGGTGAGGGGACTATGCATACCAGGATTGGGGGTGGGGGACCATGCATATCAGGATTTGGAGGTGAGGGACCATGCATACCAGGATTGGGGGTGAGGGGATCATGCACATCAGGATTGGGAGGTGAGACAATGCACATCAGGATTGGGGGAAAGGGGACCATGCTCAACAGGACGGGGTGATGGGACCATGCACATCAGGATTGGGGGTGAGGGGCCATGCACATCAGGATTGGGGGGTGAGGGGACCATACACATCAGGATAGGGGGTGAAGGGACCATGCACATCAGGATTGGGGGGTGAGGGGACCATGCATATCAGGATTGGGCAGGAGGGAACCATGCTTACCAGGATTGGGGGGTGAGGGGACTGTTATGTTTCGGTAGCTGAGGAGTGCAGGTAAAAAAAGGAAATACACCAGAGCAGTTGGAATCTATGAGATTGCAGTACCCTGACTAACCACCACAACTAGAGGCAGCCGTGGAGCGTTCCCACGATGGTCCCAGACGCCTCGTCACAGCCCGAGAAACCAACTACACCCAAAGACAGAAACAGGAAAGCTATCTGCCCCGGAGCAGAACCCCAAAGACAATAGAAAGCCCCCAAACATGCAATGGCGGTTAGACAAGAGGAAACACTGACACAGAAAGAAAATAGCACGAGCAAACGCTGGGGCCCAAACTATCCAAACAGAAAAGGACAGGAAGGGTACTTACTGCAATCCCAGAAAACCCCGAAAAACACCAACCCACCAACCTCAAAATCACCTGAGATCACACGACCTCTACCACCCAAACTAGTTCTCTGGTGTAACAAAAACAGCAGCCACTGAAAAAACTGCAAAAAGCAAAAGTACAAAACACAGTGGCTGGACCAAACTGAGAGGGCAAAAGCCCCCGGAGGGGACCCAGAAGGCCCCCACAGAAGTGCAGGACAAAATGCAAAAATATAGCAAAAACACAAAATAAGAAATTGTCTTATCTGATAGCAGGAGATGCAGACACGACACAGCAGGCTACAAGGGAAACTGGAAAGAAGGATTAAGACCAGAACAATTGATCACCGGCAACCCTGATGGGAAAATGATTCCCTTAAATAAGACCAATCAGTAACACCTGATTCCCAATCCTCACTAGTACCGCTTGTAACCACCAGAGGGAGCCTCTGCTCAGAACTCATCTCAAACCCATTCACAACAGTACCCCCCCCTTGAGGAGGGGTCACCGAACCCTCATTTGAGCAACCAGGTCGGTCAGGATGAGTTCTATGATACGCACGGATAAGTCTCCTAGCATGGATGTCCGAAGCAAACACCCAAGAATTATCTTCCTGACCATAACCTCTCCATTTAACCAAATACTGGAGTCTTCGTCTAGAAAAACGAGAATCCAATATTTTCTCAACCACATACTCCAGATTGCCCTCAACCAAAACAGGGTCAGGAGGCACAGCAGCAGGAACCACTGGTTCAACAAACCTCTTCAACAAGGACTTGTGGAACACGTTATGGATCTTAAATGTCCCTGGAAGAAGCAAACGAAAAGAAACAGGATTAATAATCTCCATGATCTTATAAGGTCCAATGAACCTAGGCTTAAATTTAGGAGATGCTACTCTCATAGGAATATTCTTTGAGGACAACCAGACCAAGTCCCCCACTTTAAACCGAGGACCATAAGTCCTATGCCGGTTAGCAAACCGCTGGGCCTTCTCCTGAGAGAGGGACAACCTCTCCACTACCTGGTCCCAAATCTGCTGCATACGCTCAACAACAGAGTCAACACCTGGACAGACAGAAGCCTCCGTCTGTCCTGAAGAAAATCGAGGGTGAAACCCAGAATTACAGAAAAACGGAGACATCAAAGTGGCAGAGCTAGCCCTATTATTAAGAGCAAACTCAGCCAAAGGCAAAAAAGAGACCCAGTCATCCTGATCAGCAGACACAAAGCATCTTAGATAAGTCTCCAATGTCTGGTTTGTTCTCTCAGTTTGACCATTGGTCTGAGGATGAAATGCCGAGGAGAAAGACAATTGAACACCCAGTTTAGAACAAAAAGTCCTCCAGAATCTGGAAACAAACTGGACTCCTCTGTCAGACACAATGTTCTCAGGAATGCCGTGTAAACGAACCACGTGCTGAAGGAACAACGGCACCAATTCAGAGGAGGAAGGCAATTTAGGTAATGGCACAAGATGTATCATTTTGGAAAACCTATCACAAATTACCCAGATGGTGGTCATTCTCTGAGAAACAGGAAGATCGGAAATGAAATCCATAGAGATATGGGTCCATGGTCTCTTGGGCACAGGCAATGGCATCAACAAACCACTAGAGCGAGAGCAAGGCTTGGAGCGAGAGCAAGTCCCGCAGGACTGCACAAATTCCCTGACATCGCGAGACAAGGTAGGCCACCAAAAGGACCGACTAACCAAGTCTCTGGTACCAAAAATTCCGGGATGCCCAGCCAATGCGGAACAATGAATCTCAGACATCACACTCTTTTTCCATTGGTCCGGGACAAACAATTTTCCAACAGGGCAGCGCTCGGGCCTATCCTCCTGACACCCCTCCAGAGCAAGTCTCAAATTAGGCGAGATGGCGGAAAGAACTACACCCTCCTTCAAAATAACAGAGGGATCAGATAGCTCAGGAGAGTCCGCAAGGAAACTCCTCGAGAGGGCATCCGCCTTAACATTCTTAGTGCCAGGAAGAAAGGAAACCACAAAATTAAAACGTGTGAAAAACAAGGCCCACCTGGCCTGTCTAGGATTGAGTCGCTTGGCAGATTCCAGATAGACCAGATTCTTATGGTCCGTAAGGACCACCACCTGATGTTTGGCTCCCTCCAGCCAATGTCTCCACTCTTCAAAAGCCCACTTCATGGCCAATAACTCCCGATTACCCACGTCATAATTACGTTCAGTAGGAGAAAATTTTCGAGAGAAAAAGGCACAAGGGTTACTTTTAGAGGTCTCTGGATCTTTTTGGGACAAAACGGCACCTGCCCCAATTTCAGAGGCATCAACCTCCACCTGAAATGGCAGAGAAACATCAGGCTGCCGTAGAACAGGAGCAGAAGTGAATCTCTGCTTAAGTTCCTGAAACGCAGAGACTGCCTCAGGAGGCCAATTCACCACATCAGAACCCTTTCTGGTCAAATCAGTTAATGGTTTAACAATAACAGAGAAATTACCAATAAATTTACGATAAAAATTGGCAAAACCCAAAAATCTCTGAAGAGCCTTTAATGAAGTAGGTTGGACCCAATCACAGATGGCCTGAACCTTGACCGGGTCCATTTCAATAACAGATGGGGACAAAATGAATCCCAGAAATGAGATCTTCTGTACGCCAAAAAGACACTTTGACCCCTTCACATACAGAGCATTCTCTCTCAAAATCTGGAATACAGTTCGAACATGTTTCACATGAGAGTCCCAGTCATTAGAAAAAATCAAGATATCATCCAAATAAACAATCAGAAACTTGTCCACAAAATCCCTGAAAATGTCATTCATGAAGGACTGGAAGACGGAAGGAGCATTAGTGAGCCCAAAGGGCATCACAAGGTACTCAAAATGCCCCTCAGGGGTGTTAAATGCCGTCTTCCATTCATCCCCGTGCTTAATGAGAATAAGGTTATACGCCCCCCTGAGGTCAAGCTTGGTAAACCAAGTAGCGTTTTTCACCCTGGAAAACAGGTCAGAAATCAAGGGTAACGGGTATTGATATTTCACAGTAATATTGTTCAAGAGACGATAATCAATACACGGCCTTAATGAACCATCTTTTTTGGCCACAAAGAAAAAACCGGCACCTAAGGGTGAAGAGGATGGTCTGATATGACCCTTCTCCAATGATTCCTTGATATAAGACCGCATAGCGTCATGTTCAGGTACAGACAAGTTAAAAAGGCGACCCTTAGGGAATTTACTACCTGGCACTAATTCAATAGCGCAGTCATAGCTCCTATGGGGAGGTAAGGATGCAGATTTACTTTCGCTAAACACATCAGAAAAATCAAACAAAAAGTCAGGAACATCCTCAGCCTGGGGGGAGGCAGAAAAAACAGGAGTGTTGGTATTAACACATTGGCAGCCCCAACTGGTTACAGACACAGATTTCCAATCCAAAACAGGATTATGAGACTGTAACCAAGGGAAACCCAGCACGATAATGTCATGCAGATTATATAGAACCAAAAATTTGCAGCACTCCTGGTGATCAGGTTCAACCCTCATTATCACCTGAGTAGAAAACTGGGGTTTATTCTCAGCCAAAGGGGTAGAATCGATCCCCAGTAGGGGAATAGACTTCTGTAGGGGTATCAAGGGAAATCCACAACGTTTAGCAAAATCATAATCCATCAGGTTAATAGCTGCTCCAGAATCAACGAAAGCCTGAGCAGAAAATGAGGACAGAGAGCATATCAGAGTGACAGTTAATAAAAACTTAGTCTGAACACTACCCAAGACAACTGAGCGTGCAAAACGTCTTCCCCGCTTAGGGCAGACTGAAATAGCATGAGAGGCATCACCACAGTAGAAACATAACCCATTGCGCTTTCGAAACTCATGACGCTGTGCCCCAGACACCACTCCATCACACTGCATGGGCTCAGCAGCTGGCTCACAAGGCAACACCACTCCACGCATACTTCTCCGCTCACGCAAACGTCTGTCAATTTGAATCGCTAATGACATAGAATCATTGAGACCAGAGGGGACAGGGAATCCCACCATAACATCCTTTACATTATCCGACAGACCCTTCCGGAAAAGGGCCGCCAAAGCGTCGTCATTCCATTTGGTCAGGACTGCCCACCTACGGAATCTCTGACAGTATAACTCAGCGTCATCAAGCCCCTGATTTAATGCCAACAAGGCTTTTTCAGCTTGATCAGTGACATTAGGCTCATCGTACAATAACCCCAAAGCCTGAAAAAATGCATCAACATCACTCAAAACAGGATCCCCAGGTGTGAGGGAAAAAGCCCAATCCTGAGGATCGCCGCGCAGGAGAGAGATGACAATTTGAACCTGCTGCGCTGCGTTTCCTGAGGACTTAGATTTTAAGGCAAAAAACAATTTACAATTATTTTTGAAATTCTGAAACTTAGCTCGATCCCCTGAAAACAAATCTGGCATGGGAATCCTAGGTTCCACAACAGGCAACCTAGCAAGATATGCAGCAATACTCTGAACCTCAGTGGCAAGCTGATCCACACGGCCAGACAACTGTGCAAACTCCATTGGGAGAAAAGATCCTCCCCAGCACCCAGAGATACAGAGGGAAAAAAAAAAAAAAAAAAAAAAAAAAAATGCAACAAACAGAAAAATATCTCTGACAACTTTTCTTCCTTCAAAATATTTTTTCCCTTCTGTGAGTACCATACAATTTCTATTGTGCCGGTGATACTGTTATGTTTCGGTAGCTGAGGAGTGCAGGTAAAAAAAGGAAATACACCAGAGCAGTTGGAATCTATGAGATTGCAGTACCCTGACTAACCACCACAACTAGAGGCAGCCGTGGAGCGTTCCCACGATGGTCCCAGACGCCTCGTCACAGCCCGAGAAACCAACTACACCCAAAGACAGAAACAGGAAAGCTATCTGCCCCGGAGCAGAACCCCAAAGACAATAGAAAGCCCCCAAACATGCAATGGCGGTTAGACAAGAGGAAACACTGACACAGAAAGAAAATAGCACGAGCAAACGCTGGGGCCCAAACTATCCAAACAGAAAAGGACAGGAAGGGTACTTACTGCAATCCCAGAAAACCCCGAAAAACACCAACCCACCAACCTCAAAATCACCTGAGATCACACGACCTCTACCACCCAAACTAGTTCTCTGGTGTAACAAAAACAGCAGCCACTGAAAAAACTGCAAAAAGCAAAAGTACAAAACACAGTGGCTGGACCAAACTGAGAGGGCAAAAGCCCCCGGAGGGGACCCAGAAGGCCCCCACAGAAGTGCAGGACAAAATGCAAAAATATAGCAAAAACACAAAATAAGAAATTGTCTTATCTGATAGCAGGAGATGCAGACACGACACAGCAGGCTACAAGGGAAACTGGAAAGAAGGATTAAGACCAGAACAATTGATCACCGGCAACCCTGATGGGAAAATGATTCCCTTAAATAAGACCAATCAGTAACACCTGATTCCCAATCCTCACTAGTACCGCTTGTAACCACCAGAGGGAGCCTCTGCTCAGAACTCATCTCAAACCCATTCACAACAGTTGACCATGCATACCAGGATTGGGGGGACCATGCATATCAGGATTGGGGGATGAGGGGACCATGCATACCAGGATTGGGGATGAGGGGACAATGCACATCAGGATTGGGGGGTGAGTGGACCATGCACATCAGGGTTGGGGGGGTGAGGGACCATGCACATCAGGATTGGGGGTGAGCGGACCATGCACATCAGGGTTGGGGGGGTGAAGGGACCATGTACATCAGGATTGGGGGGTGAGGGGACCATGCACATCAGGATAGAGTGGTGAGGGGACCATGCATACCAGGATTGGGGGGTGAGGGGACCATGCATATCAGGATTGGGGGGGTGTGGGGGCCATGCACATCAGGATTGGGGATGAGGGGACAATGCACATCAGGATTGGGGGTGAACGGACCATGCACATCAGGGTTGGGGGGTGATAGGACCATGCACATCAGGGTTGGGGGGTGAGAGGACCATGCACATCAGGATTGGGGGGGTGAGGGGACCATGCACATCAGGATTGTGGGTGAGGGGACCATGCATATCAGGATTGGGGGGTGAGCGGACCATGCACATCAGGATTGGGGGGTGAGCGGACCATGCACATCAGGATTGGGGGGTGAGCGGACCATGCACATCGGGATTGGGCGATGAGGGGACCATTCATACCAGGATTGGGGGGTGAGGGGACCATTCATACCAGAATTGGGGATGAGGGGACCATTCATACCAGAATTGGGGGGTGAGGGGACCATGCATTCCAGGATTGGGTGGGAGGTGACCATGCATACCAGGATTGGTGGGTGAGGGGACCGTGCATACCGGGATTGGGGAGGTGAGGGGACCATGCATACCGGATTGGGGGGTGAGGGAACCATGAATACCAGGATATGGATGAGCAGGTACCATGCATGCCAACATAGGGATGAGGGGGTACCCTGCATACCTGGATTGGGTGATGAGGAGTCCATGCATACCAGGATGAGGAATGGGGTGCCATGCATACCAGATTTGGGTGGGGGTGAGGGGACCATACATACCAGCATAGGGATGAGGGGTACCATGCATACCAGGATAGGGATGAGGGGTGCCATGCATACCAGGATATGAGGGGGGCAGCACATACCAGCATGGGAGACCATATACCTTTAAAAATGCTTGCCAGGGGACCATGCACTTCAGGATTGGGGGTGAGGGGACCATGCACACCAGGATAGGGGGTGAGAGGACCGTGCATACCAGGATAGGGGGTGAGGGGACAATGCACATCAGGATTGGGGGGGGTGAGGGGATCATGCACATCAGGATTGGGGGTGAGGGAACCATGCATACCAGGATTGGGGGGTGAGGGGACCATGCATGCCAGGATTGGGGGGTGAGGGGACCATGCATATCATGATTGGGGGGTGAGGGGACCATGCATATCAGGATTGGGGGTGAGGGGACCATGCATATCAGGATTGGGGGGTGAAGGGGACAATGCACATCAGGTTTGGGGGGTGAGGGGACCATGCTCAACAGGACGGGGTGACGGGACAATGCATATCAGGATTGGGGTGTGAGGGGCCATGCACATCAGGATTGGGGGGTGAGGGGACCATGCACATCAGGATAGGGGGATGAGGGGACCATGCACATCAGGATTGGGGGTGAGGGGACCATGCATATCAGGATTGGGCAGGAGGGAACCATGCATACCAGGATTGGGGGGTGAGGGGACCATGCATACCAGGATTGGGGGGTGAGGGAACCATGAATACCAGGATATGGATGAGGGGGTACCATGCATACCAGGATTGGGGGATGAGGGAACCATGCATACCAGGATGAGGAATGGGGTCCCATGCATAGTAGATTTGGGTGGGGGTGAGGGGACCATACATACCAGGATAGGGATGAGGGGTGCCATGCATACCAGGATAGGACGGGCAGCACATACCAGAATGGGAGACCATGTACCTATAAAAATGCTTGCAACCCGGGCATAGAACGGGTTAATAGCTAGTATATATATATATATATATATATATATATACAGCACTCTGCCTCCTATCATGTATATACAGCATTCATCCTCCTATCATGTATATACAGCACTCAGCCTCCTATCATGTATATACAGCACTCAGCCTCCTATCAAGTATATACAGCACTCAGCCTCCTATCATGTATATACAGCACTCAGCCTCCTATCATGTATATACAGCACTCAGCCTCCTATCATGTGAATACAGCACTCACCCTCCTATCATGTATATACAGCACTCGGCCTCCTATCATGTATATACAGCACTCAGCCTTCTATCATGTATATACAGCACTCAGCCTCCTATCCTGTATATACAGCACTCATCCCCCTATCATGTATATACAGCACTCAGCCTCCTATCATGTATATACAGCACTCACCTCCTATCATGTATTACAGCACTCAGCCTCCTATCATGTATATACAGCACTCAGCCTCCTATCATGTGATACAGCACTCACCTCCTATCATGTATATACAGCACTCAGCCTCCTATCATGTATATACAGCACTCAGCCTCCTATCATGTATATACAGCACTCAGCCTCCTATCATATATATACAGCACTCAGCCTCCTATCATATTATATACAGCACTCAGCCTCCTATCATGTATATGACAGCACTCAGCCGTTTCGCTAGTCCATCTATTACAGCACTCGACCTCCTATCATGTATATACAGCACTCAGCCTCCTATCATGTATATACAGCACTCAGTCCTCCTATCATGATATGTAGCCTCTATCGGATTGCAGACCAGCTCCATGGGGGTACATGACAGATGTACATGAATACAGGATGAGTTCCATGATACAGAGTAGCCTCATCCGATAGAAGGCCCTCATATGATTGTTGGGGGCCTCATCCATATAGTGTATACAGACCACATCCATATGTATATACGACGGCTAGGTTATACAGATATTATATTTATACAGCATTTATGTTATACAGACTCGCCTCCTATCATGATATAAGATCAGCTTTTATCAGCTCAGCTCTATAGTATATACAGAGCCCATATTACGCATCAGCTATCATGTATAACAGCATCACTCCTATCGTAATCAGCATCACTCATCATGTATATACAGCACTCGTCCTATCATGTATATACAGCACTCAGCCTCTATCATGTATATAATCAGCCATCGTATCAGCACCTCCTATCATGTATATACAGCACTCGCTCTATCATGTTATACAGCATCACCTCCTATCAGTGTATACAGCCCGCCTATCTGTATACAGCACTCAGCTCATCATGTGATACAGCACTCACTCTTCTGATATCACATCAGCTCTACATGTATATACAGCACTCAGCCTCCTTCATGTATATACGCACTCACTCCTCTAATATGTATATACAGCACTCAGCCTCCTATCATGTATATACAGCACTCACCTCCTATCATGTATATACAGCACTCACCTCCTATCATGTATATACAGCATATCATTGTTATCAGCACTCGCCTCTATCATGTATATACGCACTCACTCCTATCTGTATATACAGCACTCAGCCTCTTCAGTATACAGCACTCACCTCCTATCAGTATATACAGCACTCAGCCCTTCTTTAATCAGCATCAGCTCCTATCATGTATATACAGCCTACTCCATCTGATATCAGCATCAGTCCTATCATGTATATACAGCACTCAGCTCCTATCAGTTAAGCTCGCTCCTATCATGTATATACAGCACTCAGCCTCCTATCATGTATATACAGCACTCAGCCTCCTATCATGTTATACAGCACTCACCTCCTATCATGTTATAAGCACTCGCCTCCTATCATGTATATACAGCACTCGCTCCTATCATGTATATACAGCCTCGCCTCCTATCATGTATATACAGCACTCAGCCTCTCTTATCAGCTCAGCCTACTTTATACAAGCCTCGCCTCCTATTTTATACAGCACTCACCTCCTACTGATAACAGCACTCAGCCTCCTTCTGTATATACAGCACACTCCTATATGTTATACAGCACACCTCCTATCATTTATACAGCACTCCCTCTATCATGTATACAGCATCACCTCCTCTTCATGTTATACAGCACTCACCTCCTATCATTTAACAGCACTCAGCCTCCTATCATGTTATACACACTCACCTCCTATCATTATACGCACCAGCTCTATCATTATAACAGCACTCAGCCTCCTATCATTATATACACTCAGCTCTATCATGTAACAGCACTCAGCTCCATCATGATATAAGCACTCACCTCTTATGTATATACAGCACTCATCCTCTATCAGTATTACGATCAGCCCTATCATGATTACAGCACCAGCCTCCATCTGTATTACAGCACTCAGCCTCCTATATGTATTTACAGCACTCAGCCTCCTTATCATGTTTATACAGCACTCAGCCTCCTATCATGTATATCAGCACTCAGCCTCCTATCATGTATATACAGCACTCAGCCTCCTATCATGTATATACAGCACTCAGCCTCCTATCATGTATATACAGCACTCAGCCTCCTATCATGTATATACAGCACTCAGCCTCCTATCATGTATATACAGCACTCAGCTCCTATCATGTATATACAGCACTCAGCCTCCTATCATGTATATACAGCACTCAGCCTCCTCATGTATAACAGCACTTCTCCTATCATGTATATACAGCACTCAGCCTCCTATCATGTATATACAGCACTCGCCTCCTATCATGTATATACAGCACTCAGCCTCCTATCATGTATATACAGCACTCAGCCTCCTATCATGTATATACAGCACTCAGCCTCCTATATTATATACAGCACTCAGCCTCCTATCATGTATATACAGCACTCAGCCTCCTATCATGTATAACAGCACTCAGCCTCCTATCATTATATCAGCACTCAGCCTCCTATCATGTTATACAGCACTCAGCCTCCTATCATGTATATACAGCACTCAGCCTCCTATCATGTATATACAGCACTCAGCCTCCTATCATGTATATACAGCACTCAGCCTCCTATCATGTAATACAGCACTCAGCCTCCTATCATGTATATACAGCACTCAGCCTCCTATCATGTATATACAGCACTCAGCCTCCTATCATGTATATACAGCACTCAGCTCTATCATGTATATACAGCACTCAGCCTCCTATCATGTATATACAGCACTCAGCCTCCTATCTGTATATACAGCACTCAGCCTCCTATCATGTTATACAGCACTCACCTCCTATCATGTATATACAGCACCAGCCTCCTATCATGTATATACAGCACTCAGCCTCCTATCATGTATATACAGCACTCAGCCTCCATCATGTATATACAGCACTCAGCCTCCTATCATGTATATACAGCACTCAGCTCCTATCATGTATATACAGCCTCAGCCCTATCATGTATATACGCACTGCCCCTACTGATTACAGCACTCAGCCTCTTCATGTATAACAGCACTCAGCCTCCTATCATGTATATACAGCACTCAGCCTCCTATCATGTATATCAGCCTCAGCCTCCTATCATGAATACAGCCTCACCTCCTATCATGATATATACAGCACTCAGCCTCCTATCATGTATATACAGCACTCAGCCTCCTTATATACAGCACTCACCTCCTATCAGATATCAGCACTCACCTCCATCATTATATACAGCACTCACCTCCTATCATGTATATACAGCACTCCCCTATCATGATATACAGCCTCAGCCTCCTATCATGTATATACAGCATCAGCCTCCTATCATGTATATACAGCACTCAGCCTCCTATCATGTATATACAGCACTCAGCCTCCTATCATGTATATACAGCACTCAGCCTCCTATCATGTATATACAGCACTAGCCTCCTATCATGTAATACAGGCCTCAGCCTCCTATCATGTATATACAGCCTCAGCCTCCTATCATGTTATACAGCACTCAGCCTCCTATCATGTATATA